>JAQGAH010000247.1:0-54710 GCA_034696885.1 Lepidocyrtus paradoxus | reverse complement strand
ACACTGAGCATGACCCAAAACTTCCGAGAATCCCGTACAAAATACAGCCACACGCAAACCCGAGCTAATAAATTCCCAGTTGTATGCTCAACGCTACTACAGCTATTTTTTTGTCCTTCAAACCAAGAAGAAGATGAGCAGCATCACCATAGCAAGGAAGAGGCATCATCATCATCATCATCACCACCACTATATATTTCCCCGGCCCGTGTATACATACGCTATAAATATTTCAGCAACTCTCCCCTACACCACCACTGCACTGCAACAAATATTATGTTACGTAACGATAGAGATCCTGGAGGAACATATTTACATCCTCCATCCATCCCCATCATCATCTCGATGCGGAGGTGAAAATATCGCGAGAGAGAGAAAAAAAATGTTTTTCTCTTTGCCACTGTTTAAATATAAACTAATCACAGTATTAATACAATCACATACGGGTTATAACGCACACCGTTGCCATGAGTAACGGGATTTGGTTGTGAGGAGAGTATATTTAATTACGGGTTGTGTTCGGGTTGTAAATATTATTAGTGCCAAAACCATAGCAACGAGATTTAGCCTCATTTCCTAAATGTCTGTTAACTAAGCCATGTACGAGCAGCACGTTTCCCATCATCACCACCACCACCAGCAACAGCAGCAGCGGGGCAAGCAGCAGGACCGACCCTACCTGGTCAGGCGCTCCCACTCGACACCCTGCTCAGAAAGTGATAATAATCTGGAGGGGGGAGGTGGTGGGGGAGGAGGGGGTCACGGGGGGAGTTCTTCGAGTTCCAATGCGGCGGCTAATGTTGTCACGAGATCTCAGTCTAATAAGAGGATAATGCATCATCATGGGAGTGGGGGTGGGTATGGGAATAGGTAAGTTGCTATGGGGATCATTAGAGTTATGTAGATTTAACCCCGGTTGCTATGGGGATTTTTTACGGGTTATATTGAGTAAATTTATTCATGGTTGCTATGGTGATTTTTTAAAAATTTGTGTCATTTTTGTTCAGGTCACTGGCCAACTCGCCCCCAAACACGCCAAACAAGCTTGGAGGCAGCCAAGGGAAACTGAACCAGAATAATAAGCTCATAGCCCTCAAGATAATCCTGCTGGACGACAGCGTGACGATAATCCAGGCACAGAGCAAGGCTCTCGGCCGGGTTGTCTTTGACCAGGTCTGTAAGCAGCTGAACGTGCTAGAAGCCGACTACTTTGGGTTGGAGTATTATGCGGTGAGTTTGAGAATTGTCTTGGCAACTCGTTATCATTCAATCCAATTGGTATTATTTCAACGTATCCATTTTTTCCACCCTCCAGCCGGCAACATCCGCCTCATCAACAACCTCAACAGCAGCCTCCTCCCCACCGCCCCTCTCCTCCTCCTCCTCGATCCTCAACTCCTCCCTAATCTCAAACCCCACAGCAGCACAATCATCGGCGACGCCTACGAATAGCAGCTCGCTAATTGCCCGACCCCAGACGACGTACTGGCTGGATCTGGAGAAGCGGCTGACGAGACAGGTGGCATTCAGCGTGGCGGACCCTGTCCTCCGGTTTTCTGTCAAATTTTACACTCCGGACCCGAGTCAGTTGGAGGAGGAGTTTACTCGCTATCTGTTTAGTCTTCAGATCAAGAGGGATCTCCAGGTTGGGACTCTGGTGTGTAACGATAACACTGCGGCGCTGATGGCGAGCTATATTGTGCAGGGTGAGTTTATTGGATTTGTTGGAATGAGTTGTACAATGAGCTAGGGAATGAGTTAAAGAATTGGTTATAAAATGAGTTAAAAAATTGGTTAAAAAAGTTAGGAAATATTTTAAAAATGAGTTAAGAATTACTTTAAAAAATGAGTTAAGGAATAAGTAAAAAAATGAGTTATAAATTAAGCTACAAATGCTATAAGAAATAGGTTAAAGAATGAGTTAAAAAAATATGTTAAAAACACAGTTCAGAAATGAGTTAGAAAATGAGTTAGAAATTTAATAAAAATCAAAAAAATATCCTAATCATATCTCATATCTGTACCCTCAGCGGAATGCGGAGACTTCTCCGAAGAGGACTACCCAGACGCATCCTACCTCTCCCTCTACAAGTTCATCCCCCACCAAGACTACGAAATCGAGCGCAAGATCCGAGAAAACCACAAAAAGCACATTGGACAGAGCCCAGCAGAGGCGGATCTCCACCTGCTGGAGACTGCGAGGAGAACAGAGTTGTATGGGATACGGATGCATGCGGCTCGGGATGAGGATGGGATCTGCCTGAACTTGTCTGTGTGCCATAATGGGTTGCTAGTCTTCCAGAACTTTACCAAAATCAATACGTTCAGTTGGGCGAAGATAAGGAAGCTGAGTTTTAAGCGGAAGCGGTTCATACTCAAGTTGCATCCGGAGGTACTTGAATATTTTTGATTACTTTTATTACTTGAATTGAAATTATTTCCAATAAACTCTGAATGAATTCCTCCAAAATTTCCCCACCTGAGCAGCAGATCTCTGACGGCTACTACAAGGACCTCGTCGAGTTCATCTTTGACTCCCGGAACGAGTGCAAGGCGTACTGGAAGCGCTGCGTCGAGCACCACGCCTTCTTCCGCTGCGAGAAAGCCCCGAACCCAATCCACCGGAGTAAAGGGCTGCTCAGCTCAAGAGGCTCCAGCTTCCGCTACTCTGGACGGACGCAGAAACAAATGGTCCAGTTTGTCAGGGAGAACTTTGTGAAGAGGCCTACTCCGATGGGTGGGGCTCCTGGGACTGGAGGCAGTATGGGAGCAGGGACAGGTGGAGGAGGGGGACAGGGGAGTGGGGTTGTTGGCGGTGTTCTTGTTCCGGACGTTAGTTCCAGTGACAATAACAGCTTTGATAATAGTATTGTGAGTGGAGGGGATGGTGGTGGGGGGAGGGGGGAGATGGTTATGATGAGGGGAGGGGGTGGTGGGAGGTTTCAGAGGTAAAG
The DNA here is from genome assembly GCA_034696885.1 of Lepidocyrtus paradoxus. Classification (NCBI taxonomy): domain Eukaryota; kingdom Metazoa; phylum Arthropoda; class Collembola; order Entomobryomorpha; family Entomobryidae; genus Lepidocyrtus; species Lepidocyrtus paradoxus. Next base: position 51,756 of record JAQGAH010000247.1, on the reverse strand, counting down.
TTGTTTGATTTATTGTTACGAAATAAGTTATGAAATGAGTTAAAAAATGAGTTTAAAAATGAGTTTAAAAAAAAGTTGGCCGCCTAACTACCTTATGACATCATCGCCATGGAGTTAGAACTGAAAAGTGCAAATGAATAATTGAATCGACGTTCTTGCAGATCCTCCAGCCTCCGCTCCGCAACATCAGCTCACAACCCACCCATGCACCACCCAACAGCACAACAACTCCAACAACAACAAGCGCAGCAACCGCACAACATCCACCACCAAAACGTAGACTACAACAACGCCCTGTCCAAATCCCTGTCAACAATCGCGAGCAAGAACAACTTTGAGGAGGACACCGTCATCTACACGACACGTGCTGAGGCAAACGCTGCGGCGAGGGCGGCTGCTGCCGCTTCATCCGGTTCCACTGCTGTGCAGTCAACTGGTGGGAGTAATAGTCGAGGTAATTACTATATTGATGATGGTGGTGGGGGGAGTAGTAGGTCGAGAAGGGGGTCTTCTGGGGCGGCTAGTGCTGGGGGGGTCAGTCGAGGGGATATTATTGATGATGGAGGGGATGAGGAGGATGAGGAAGAGGAGGATCTGGATGATGACGAGGAGGAGGAGGAAGATGAGGAGCTGGATTATGAGGAGGATGGGGGGAGAGGGGTTGGGAAGAGGGGTGGGGTGAGGGGAAGTGGTGGTAGTAGGGGGAGTGGAAGGAGTGAGCGTGGGGGTGGGATTGGGAGGAGGGCTGTTAGTGTTGATAATGGTGGGGGTGGGGGGTATCATCGGCATGGGGGGGCTCAGCAGCCGGATGATGAGGATGATGAGGTGAGTTGAACAATGAGTTAATTAATTAGTTATGAAATGGGTTATCTAATTGGTTATAAAATGAGTTATAAAATAAGTTTTAAATAATGAGTTATGTCTTCCCACAGGACCCCCACTACAGATCTCAAAGCCGATCATCCCAACAGCAGCATCACCGCTCCTCCGCCACAGACATTTACAACCTATCAACGAAGGAGACGCAGACGCCAACGCACTCGTATTCAAAAGGTAATGAACCTCCAACAACAGAACCATCAAAACAGCCAGATCTTCATCCAGATAATGAGCAGATCTCCCAGGCGGATCTAGAGGCTCTCGAGTCTGAGCTGATCGAGTCGTTAGCTAGGGGTGGTAATGAGGCCGAGGATGACTCTCTGGCCAGTAGTAACAATAGTAATAAGAAGCTTGTGTCTGTTAGTAGTGTTGCTAGTAGCAACGTCACGGGTAGTAGCGTGCATGTGCAGTCGGGTAAGAGTAAGATTATCGGGTTCGGGTCTCACGAGTTTCCCGTGACGACGTATAAGACGACGGTTATCGGTTCGAGTAACAAGATGAGTCCTCCTGTGGTTTCCAAGAGGAAGAAGAAGGCGGTTGTTGCTAGGAAACGGGAGTGGAGTAATGTGCTGAGTGTTGATACGGATGAGTATTATGATGATAATGATGCGGATGAGGAGGATGCTGGGGGGAAGCATCCTCCCGTTCCGAAGCCGAGGTATGGAGGAGGGAAGCGGTTTGGGTCTGATGGGATGATTGTTGATGAGGAGAAGAAGAGTAAGAAGGAGGGGAAGAGGCGGGAGGATGGGGAGGGGAGTGGGGATGAGATGATTGTTGTCGTCAAGAGCAACACGATTCCGAGGGAGAAGAGTCGGGGTGATGATGGGGGAGGGGGTGGTGGGGGTGAATGCGGGGTGGTGGGGTTGGAGAGTAATGAGGGGAGCTATGATCTGCTGAGTGAGCTGGATGGGGGGAAGAAGGGGAAAAAGGACTTTTCTGTCCATTTCAAAGAGGTGGACTACGTTCCCTATTTGCTGAGGAGGAGGATTGATCTGGGGGGAGGGGAGGAGGAGATGAAGGTTCATGAGGTGGAGGACATTGGCACATCTCCTAGCAAGCCTGGGCATGATGTTCTCGGCAAGTCGGAGAGTTTCAATGGGAAGGAGGTGGGTGGGGAGCGGGGGAGTGGGGGTGGGCGTGGGGGGATTTGCGGTGGGGGGTTGCTGCGGAGTAACAGTGGGAGTAGTGGGGGTGGGAAGATGGGGAATAGGATGGTTGGGAGGATGCTATTCTGTAGCTTGCAGGATCTTCCTCCTTCCAACTCGTACAGTTTCCTTGACGACACTGTCGATAATTGTAGCGGGAGGGGGGAGGAGCGGGAGGATCGGTGGAGGATGAGCCTGGGGTCTGCTGCTGGGGAGAGTCGGGTTGGCAAGAGCAACGATGCTGTTGACATTCGTTGCTATGGGTTCAATACTGTTGGGGTTAGGAGTAGTAGTAGTGAGCTGGGTGGGGAGAAAACCGTGGTTGTCAAGGAGACAGAGGTGGAGGAGGTTAGGGAAGAGGAGGAAGTTGGGAGTGAGGATAGCGGGACTGCCAAGAAGGATCGGGATAACGCTGCCGTGCTGATTAGCGTGAGTGATGAGGATGAGCGGACGGTGGGGCTGGATGATGAGGGGGATGAGGATGGGTGCGAGAGTCTGGAGGGGGAGGATGAGCTTCCGTTAGACAACGTTGCTCCTGCGCTTGGGTGTATTGATGAGGGGGTTGAAGGGGAGGAGGGGGGTGGTGATGGGGAGAAAGTTGCGGTCGTTCCGTTCTCTGTCCCAGTTGTGCAGTCGCTGGAGCTGCCGCCGTTGCTGGAGGAGGATGAGAATGCTGTTAGTTGTAATAACACGGTTGTAAAGGTTGAGGGAAGGGATGATGACGAGAGGGTTGAGTACGCGGCGGTTGAGTTTGTGGATGAGCTGATTGCTCGCGTTGATGCGCAGTTTGTTGCTGGGGGGAATAAGGGCAAGTCGGGGAGTCGGATTGAGAAGATTCAGAGTTTGGATGAGGTGGATGAGATTACGGATTGGGAGGAGGGGAGGGAGGAGGTGGTGATTCCGGACGTTGTTCCGAAAGGGGTCGTGCTTGGGGTTGTTCTTGAGGTTGGTGGGGGGGAGGAGGAGGAGGAGGTTGAAGAAGTTGAAGAGGTTGATGAGATCGAGGAAGTAGAGCAGGCAACAGCTAGTCCCCCGAAATCCCCGTCCCCTCCACCCCTTCCCCCTCGCAACACGACCGTACCCGTTACTGCACCCCCACCACCCCTCCGCAAAGTCTCGACAGATAGCAGCACCGAGCTGCCGCTGCCCCCTCCACCCGTCCACTCCCAAGACTCTCTCGACTACATTGACTGCCCCACCCCGCGCTACCCTCTCCCTCCAGAGCTAGTCTGTGGGGGGTCGAGGAGGTCCTCGTACAATGACTCTGATAGCTTCACGACCGCGACCACGCTGATTGAGTCGCGGAAGGCGCTGGTCAGGTCGTTTAGCGTTGATACCACGGCAACAACGGGGAGTGGTAATAATAGCGGCGAGGTTGACCGGGATCGGGATGGGAGTGGGGAGGGGGTGGCGGAGCTGCTGGATGAGAACGACGAGGAGGAGGAGGTGGTTACCCCGGTGGTTGCGAAAGGGCTCGGGGTGCTGGAGGAGGCGCTCGAGTTTATTGATGAGTATGATAGTGTGGAGGTGGTGGCGGGGGGGAACGTGGTGCCGGAGGCCGTGTCTGAGAGCACGGAGGAGTCGAGCGCCACCGAGAAGATCCGGTATGCGGGGATCCCGCTGGGGAGGAGGGTGCTCAGTAGGATTAGCGAGGTGACCAACACGAGCACGGGGAGCGTGAGCAACGGGAAGACGGATGGGATGAGCGATAACAGCTTCATGGAGAAGATTGAGAGCGGGCTGAGGGCAAAGCTGAGTACAGGGGGAGGGGTGCAGGAGTTGGTGGCGCCGGCGGCTCACGCGCCGCTGGTGACGCTGACGAGTGAGCTGGGGGATAGCTCTGCGACGCTGAATGATCTGGATGATCATGCCGTGTTTGGGGACAGGGAGGAGGTCTGCGGGGGGGAGGAGGGGGAGATCGGGCAGGTCGTGTTGGTTAGTCAGGTGATGAGGAATGTGAACGATGATGATGAGGTTAGCTGTCAGGGGGACAGTGGGAGTGGTGGGGGTGGGGAGGATGAGAACTGTGTGGATGATGGGAAGACGATGAGCAGTAGTACTGGGAACACAAAGAGGCATCGGGTTACGCTCGAGCTTAGGGTCATTGGGGGGGAGATTATTTTTGATAGTAACTGAGATGTCAGCGTTGCTAAGGGGCAGAGGGCTAACCGATAAATGTTATTTGAACCGATATACCGTTGTCGTCATGGTTTTGTTGCCAAAATACCTGAAAAACTCTTACTCTCTAGTCAACTTGTGCACATTCCGCAAATTACTCACATAATGATCTCCGCTTAACCTTACTAAATGTAAACGTTCCCATAACAACACTCATGTTACTTAGCTGTTACGGTTGACTGTGCTTAACGTAATATTTCGTAGAAAGAACCTTGTTGTACACGGAAAAGGAGATATCGAAACCCCACCATGGTAACTATATGAAAACTCCTTCCCCTTCTGTTCTTTTAATTTCATTTCCCCGTTTTTTTTCTGTTTTTTCGTAGTGTTATCAAGAACACCCCCGAGCATCCACCACCCATCGACCTCATCATCCACCCCCGCTCATCACCACCACCACCACGTACAACACGCTCATCCAGCTCACCACAACATCCCATATCAGCAGTACTACGGAGCGACGATCCCAGGTGGGGATTATTATCAGGGCGGGGGTGTTGTTCCTCCTCCTCTTCTTCCTCCTCACTATCAGCAGGCGCCGGCGGGCTACCCGCAGCAGCAGCAGCAGCAACCTCCGCATCATCCGTATCAGCAGAGTGCTAACAATGTGTATAGTTACCATGGCAATCATTACTATTGAGATTGTACTCGAATATCTCCTTTTTCGTAATAATTTTAGTATCTTGTTTTGATCTCACACAACACATTCCATTTGAACTGCTCAAAAGATGCACACTCTGGAATTTTTTTTAAACAAAAACTTGAATCCTTGAATGAATGAGAATAATGGGTTTAGGATGTTGTTGAGTTGGGAATTTTAAACTGCTCTCGGTATTTGAATTCGAATAAAAACACAATTATGATGGAAAACACGTATGGTTGGGATTTATTGGTATGGTTTAAGTATTTAGTTCTTTGGTTGCCATGGTAATTTATTATTATTTGAGTATTAGTTGTTTGGTGACCATGGTTACTGGTTATTTTTTAAGACTTTTCGTTACGTTGGGTTTATTTAATTGATTGATTTCCTATGATTTACTTATGATTTTGTTCCGTTTTTTGTTTGATTTTCCTCATAAACTCATAAAACGCCAGACCCCGACTGGTTCTTCTACCTCTCCAAAGAGCTCTCCCACGTCCTCACAACCTACCTGAAAGATATCCGCATCCTCAAGCCCCTCATCCACAACCAACACCTCTCCTCCCTCCTCCCCCAGTCCCTAGTAGCCCAAACTGAGACGCTCGCAGCCCAGCTCAACTCACTGATGAGGGAGAAGGAGATCTGGGAAGAGTCTCGTCACGGCCTTGAGATCATCTCGCTGACGCTTCGCTACTTCCAGAGCAACGAGGAGGCCTATCAGAATTATGTGGGTAAGTTGGACGAGCTGATAAGCAGTGTGGTGGAGGACTACTCGTGCTATCTGCCGGTGGAGGCGCTGCTCACGAGGCCTGTGCTGCTCTGCGTGTACTTTGTGGAGCGGGTCTGTGTGGAGTGTGGGTGTTGTGGGGGGGCTGGAGCTGGAGTGAGAAAGGTCAACTTTTCGCCCGTTCTGGACAAGAGGGCGGCGGGTAGTCAGCAGCAGCAGCGGAAGGGGTTTGGGGGTGAGAATAAGTTATAGAATTTGTTAAACAATAGGTTATGAAATGAGTTAAACGATCAATGAGTTATAGAATGGGTTAAGAAATGAGTTAACAATGAGTTATGTCCCCAACAGATACGACCCTCGACCCAACACTCCTAACAAAACTCCACACCCTCCACCTCCTCTTAATCCGCCTCCTCGACCCCTACCACAAAACAAAGCTCCACCTTCTCACCCTAAGCAAAGTACAAGAGCTGGCGAGGGAAATGGACGGGTTTGGTGGACTCTTATCCTCATCATCGTCATCGTCGCCGCCCTCATCCCCTCCTCCAAAATCCCTAAACGTGATGGCAGAGAACCTGCTGACTCTGACGGGAGAGTTCTATAGGCAGGGGATACTGCTCAAGTTGAACAAGAGGAAGGGGCTGCAGAACAGGATCTTCTTTCTGGTGGGTTGTAATTTTATGAGGAATATTTTAAAATTGAATTAAAATTGAAACATGCACGTTCTAATCCTCCCGTGTGTAGTTTCGGGACACCCTGATCTATGGAACGCGAGTGAGCTCCACCCAGGGCTTCCGCCTCCACGGCATCATCCTCACCCGCAACATGGAGCTTCTGGACTCTGCCAACATGAGCCTCACCTCCATCCCCTACTCCTTCTCCATCATCGTCAAAAGCGACAGCGGGGAAGACCACCCCAACAACAACCCAGCCACCGCCTCATCCCCAAACGAGAAGATCCTCATACTGGCAGCCTTCACGGGGCAGGATCACGAGCTCTGGGTTGAGGCCGTTGGGAGGGCCATTGCGAGCTCAAGTGAGGAAGGCAGTGGGGAGGGTGTGGGGAGGAGGGGCAAGGTTATTGGGAGTCGGCTGTTCAACTCGAGTGAGGAGCTGCTCAATAATAATCTGAACAAGAGTGCGGAGCAGGTTGGGGGGTCCAGGGCGGAGATCAATGCCTGTCATAATCGGGCCAATGCGCTCAGCCATGTCTGTTGGCATAGGAACATCTCGATTGACGCTTGGGAGGTTGTGGAGAAGGAGAAGGTGAGCGTTGACTAATTGAATTTATATTTAAATATTTAAAAAATGACTAATCTTACATTTTCTACCCACTAGCACCAGATCAGCGGCCCCCTCCTCCGAAAATTCAAAAACTCCCCCGGCTGGCAACGCCTCTGGGTAGTGTTCACCCACTCTTGCCTCTACTTCTACAAGAACGCCAACGAGACGGTCCCTCTGGCATCCCTCCCGTTGCTAGGCTACAAGATCGAGCTGCTCTCGGACGAGGAGAAGAGTCAGGTCACCAAGGAGCATGTGTTTAAGCTTGTGTTCAAGGCTCACGTGTACTACTTCAGGGCGGAGAGTGGGTATACGTTCGGGAGGTGGGTTGGGGTGCTTAGGAACAATGCTATTTGTGGGGGGGTTAGTGGGAAGGTGTAACGTATTATTAATTCAGTTTTTTTTACATGTCGAGTGTTTTTAATCGAAATTAAAGAGTTTGGAAAAGATTTTTGGAGTAATTGCCCATTTTTATGGTTTCTAAACTGAAAGGCCATCTTCTTAACCCATTTTACAACTCATTTCTCGCATCATCATTTTTTAGCCCATTTCATAACTCATTTTTTTTTCATTACGATCAGCTCAATTCTTAACCCACTTCATAACTCATTTCCGGCATCATCATTTTTTAACCCATTTCATAACTCAATTCTTAACCCATTTTATAACTCATTTTTTCATCACCACCCTTAATCATGAGCAAATAAATCCACGCAACAAGTCATAATTACAAATCGTATTTATTTAATAAACTAATTCATAAACCTACAGAATACCTACCACTGCCGTATCCAACTATTATTATCATTTCTCGTAAATACTTTCATTTATATATACCTTCTCGCTATATTTCTTCTAAAAATTACTCATTTTTTTCAGTGTTGGTCTATACATTGTATCTAGATCTGGTCAAGTGTAAGTATAAATATGTACAAACAAAACTGCTTATAAAATCAAACGTAGGTTTGTTAGTTGATACATTATGGTACAGTTGGTTGGTTTAGTTTAAAGCTAATGTAAAAACGTTGGTTTGACTAGGTTTTCTTCTTCCTGTTCCTCGAGTTACCCCGTATCTCCTCTATATACACAATTAATTCTTTGGCAACTTTGTTTCCTCTGAAAAAATGCTGGAAAATTTTGTGCTGATATTTACAAAAATACTTCAATTTTTATTGTGGTTTTTGTAATTCGTGTTTGTTCGAGTCTGTTAGTATGGCTTGGACGCATCTTTGGGTCGTTTCAGCTGGACTTTTAGCCGTTTCATGCCGATCTGGAAACCGTTCATTGCTTGGATTGCGGAGAGGGCGGAGGATGGGTTGTCGAACGAGACGAAGCCTATGGGTGGGGAGAGATAATTTAGTTAATTAACGTTTCTTTTGCTAGTTGAAATGCTTACAACCACCCGTCCGTATATTTTCCTTACCAAAACACTTGGACTGGTTGGTTGCCCTGTCGATAAAGACTTTGGATGAGATCACGTTCCCGAACGGGATGAACATTTGCATCAGCTCCGCATCTCCAAACTCTTGGGGGAGGTGGTAGATGAACAGGTTGCAGCCCTCTGGACCGGATAGTACGCAGCCTTGTTGGGGGAGAGAGAGATAGAATTTGGGGTTTTGTTACTATAGCGAATTAGCGATATGTGTTCTAAAAGGCTTCGTATTGTTTCTACATCTTCTTGTGCATTCATGAACATTGAAAGCGTTTGTTGATTGCATAAAAGTTTTGAAATATTACGATTTTCAAAAAACTTACCACAAAGTTCCATCATTGGAAGGGCCCAGGTTTTGGTTTTTGGATTTTGTGACCGAGCAAATTGTTTTAATTAATAAATGTATTTGCAAGGGGGTTTTAAAGCGTACATGAAATATACAGAAAAAAATAATTGTTTTGATACATTCTGGGTCTGTTGTTTACAAAAAAAGGGTTAAGCTTCTCTATAGCAACAAGGGGTTTAAGATGTCTATTATTGTCTATACGGTAGTTTTTGTGGTGTTCTAGTTACGTCTTCGTGCATACAGGGGTGAGCAGTCGGGAGGTTAGGATTTTTATTTTGTCACCATGATATAGGTTGACCCGCGAATGGCATCATCATGAATATCGTCATCGTTATCACCACCATGGAAATAAAAGGAAGCGTGATGATGTTAAGAATTTGGAATGAGTTTAAAAATAAGTTAAAAAATAAGTTAAATAATGAGTTACAAAATGAGTAAAGAAATGAGTTGAAAAATAAGCTAAAAATGAGTAAGAAATGAGTTATAAACTAAGTTATGAAATGAATTTAAAATTGAAGAAATTAGGTGCATCATCACTTTTCAGTTATAACTCCATGGTGATGTGAATGTAAAAGTCAAATTCATTTTGCTTTCAAAATCCCAACCTCGCACGATTGTTTACCCCTTAGTTACGTACAGGGACTTGGTAACCGTGCTAAAAAAAAGAACCCATATCTTTTCACAATTGACCTCACCCGCACTAGCCTGTTGAATGCTAGCAGCCACTGCAGCCGCCGTCGCCGCACTCCCTCCATTTGTACTCCCAATATGGTGATGGTGGAGACCGTTTGTGGAGCTCGCCGCGGCGGCAGCTGCCAGCATGATGTTCCCGTTGCCGTTGGATAGTTGGTGGTGATGGGGATGGGCGTGGCCGTGGGTGTGGTGGTGTGGGAGGATGTACATTTGGGATGCTGCTGCCGAGGCAACGTTGTGGTGCTGCTGGGGCTGTTGCTGGATTGTTGATGAGGATGATGACGCGGCGTGGGCTGCCGCGAGCGCTGATGTGGCGGCGGCGGTTGTGTAGCCGTTGTAAAACATTTGGGGGTGGAACTGGTGGGGGTGGTGATGGGGCTGGGGATTTGATGGGATGCCGTTCTGCTGCTGATATGTTGCGGCTGCTGCGGCAGCGGCCACTGCTGCCGAGTTTGAGGATGATGAGCCGGCTCCGGTGGACACGACACTGGACGAGCTTGAGCTGGAGATGCCCGTTCCTCCAAACATGACCTGGTGGACAAACTGGTGGTGGTGGTGGTGATGGGAGGAGGAGGAGGACGAGTGGGCTGCGGCCGCTGCTGATGAGGAGCCGTTGAGGGTGAGCTGGGCTGATGCGGCGGCTGCTATGGCGGATGCTGCGGATTGAGGGAGGAGGACGGGGGTTGTTCCTGGCGGGGTTGGGGTCTGGTTGAACGGGACGATGTAGTTGTATGGGGGGGTTGAGGAGGAGGCCGCTGCTGCGGCAAGCGCGGCGGCGGCGGCTGCGGAGGCGGAGGCCATCTGTTGCATTCGGCGGAGCTGGCGCTCCTTTTCTGTGTCTGCAAACTTTACGACGAGGGAGGAGGAGGCGCCCTGTGAATTGGTTGTTGAGATGGGTGTGTGTTGTCATGGGGAAGGACAAAAAAAATACTTAGCGTTATTAGTTTTGTCGGGGTGTTTGTGTTTTTAACCATGGCAATACGCCAACATATTCAATCGCCGATTAAAATCATACAATTTTTACCGGCATCGTGGTGCTCCCGTGCAGCGCGTTGATCGCCGTCTGGGCCTCATCCCTTGTCGAGAACTTGACGAATGCGCAGCCTAAGAAACAGAACGGGGCAATGTGAGAATTCATACGAGGAAGCGGATACTTTCTCCACCTTTCCTTCACCAACAGCAAGCTCACGAGCAGCTTTAGCTACTTTTTTTAACAAAAAATCGATAATGGAGATGGAGGAAGAGGGAATGAATCGTGCGCAGCAGAGTACCGTCTGCTCAACCTATCTTGGGGAAAGGGAGATGGATGGACTTACAGGTGGTTTTTTTCCTTGTGTCTGGGTGAGTTGGGTTGGACTGAGGGAATTTTTGTGTGTTTTGCTCTATGATGAATGAGCTTATTCGATCTTTTACAAATTAACCAATATATAAATTCTTCCTTGCTGACCTTTGCTGACCCCGTCCGGCCCCCCATTCCGCAGTATGGTGCACTCCTCGATGCTCCCGTACGGGGAGAAGAGGTCTCGGACGTCGGACTCGTGCTGGGTCTTGCTCAGCATTCCTACGAATAGCTTGCGGTCCTCTACACGGGGAAAAGAACGATTTAGAACAAGGACCTTTGCATTCGTTACCATGGGGATAGATAGTTATTTTAATCCCATGTGTAACAATGCTTTTTTTTCTCTCCCGTTACAACGGAGACACGAAATTTTAATATATCCCCTTACCCCCCTTTAGCGTGGCCTTCTCCATCGCGGTGAGGTTAGAGTTGGCGAGTGAGTTGTTGTCTGCGGGTTTCACCTGGATGGGTCGGTTCATCTGCAAACACAATCCAGTGTCTTTAGTCGAACAATTAACAAAACCCAAATATTCCTCCCGTTCCCAAAAAAAAAATCAAACAGGTTAGTTCTCTCGCTCCTGGTCTCTCTGCCCAACAACCAGCTCTTCCTACCTGTCGTTGCTTTCTCCTCTCAAACCAAAACATATTCAACAGGCGAAGAACATTTTTCTTCTTGTTTCCAAGTGGACGACGGGGAGGGAGACGTTGGAGGAGTGGGAGCGCAGGTGTGTGGATTCGGGAGGGTTCGGGTGAAAGTAAGCATTTGTGTTGGACGCTACATATTGCTTTCACACTTGATGCGTTTGGGATGGCGGTTTATGGTAAAAAAATGTAATTTTACATACACATTTCCATGACAGCGCTAATTTTAATTTAAATGCTGCAATGGCATGGTGATGACTAAATATTTTTTTGTTAAAATTCCCATTCATTAAATTCTATCCATCACATAAACTCACCCCCGGCAACACAATCTTCTCATGCACAGCATTAATCGCGTTGATAGCATCCTCGTTGTTCGCATACGTGAGGAACGCACAGCCCTTATGGATCCCAGTCACCTTATCCTTCAGTATCGTGAACTCGAGTATCGGGCCGAACGGGTCAAACAGCGGCCGGACGTGCGGCTCCTGAAGATGGCGCGGGATCTGGCCGACAAAGAGCTTGAGAAGCGTTGGTGCTGGGGGTTGCTGGATGAGGAGGTGAGGGAGTTTTTCCAACGAGGGTTCTTCCTCCTCCTTTTGGGGGTCGGTTGCTATGGGGATGATGAGCGTGGTGGGGGTTGGGTCTTGGGGTGGGTGGGGCTGGAGCGTCTTGTCGAACATTTTGGAAGGTTGCAATGTTGTTTATCGTCCTGGTGACAGGATTGTATGACTAGTTAAAAACACAGAGCACAGCACAGAATAATTATCACAAAACTAAACTGAACAAATATAAGCACAAACGCGTCAGTCTGCCCTGGCTCGGCTCACAACACTGAGACGACAGGGATGCGTGTGTGAGTCATCTCGGGAGTAGATGATGATGGAGGGGGATAATGGCGAGGAGGGGGACGACGACTACGTCATCAACGTATACGCTATCCAGCAGGAGGGGAGAGCAAACGAGTCTGTGTGTGGATCAAAGTTGGTCCGGGAAAGTTCTCTGCTGGAGAAGAGATGCAAGGGGATGGATGTTGCATGGGAGAAGAAGGGTTGGTTGGTATGGCACTTGTGATATAAGGGAAAGTTTTATGGGAGAGGATGTGTGGATGGGAAAGTTTTTTTTTATTCGGGAAAATAAGAGGGGGATGGATGATGGTGGATAATGCTATTTTGATATGTATCTGGATCTGTTGTGGTGATAAACAATTGGTCTCATGTTACCCCGTATAAAGACATTGCTATGGTAACTTAGCTATTGGATTTGATGGTGTGTCAACAAATTGTTGGGAAATGCATACCTCAAATGCAATGTCTAATATTTCCAAAACAACAGGTTCCCATGGTAACTTAAAAACAACTAAATTGCTTCGTCAAATTGCCCAGTATGCTTATTTTTATAGACTTTTTACAAATTAGTTAATATTTTAAAAATACGTTAAAAGAGAAATGGGTTATAAAATACTTTAAGAGAAAAATGAGTTTTAAAATAAGTTAAAGAATGGGTTAAAAAATGAGTTAAAAGATAAGTTAAAATAAAAATGGGTTCCATGAACTCACCTCTCAACGTTTCTAAAAGTGGAGGTAATCTGGTTGTCATGGAAACTTTAGACAAAGTTTTTAAAACTAAAACTAACATTACGTCACATTACATTTACATACGTATGTCAATTGTTATATGTATTTTTTTTAAACTCTTTTTGCTCAAGTCGTGGTCATGGTCTAACGTTATCTTATGGGATGGAATTATTTCTACCAATTACCCTCAAATCCCCCTATGGTTATTATAAAAATCTAACGGTTGTGATGGCAACGTACATAATTCACCTAAACCATAGTCGCAATAATCAAACCCCCAATCCCAATTTAATTATTGTCAAACGGTATATAATTTTATTTAATATAAAAATCGATGTGTAATACAAATATATTTAAGCTCTCTTTCAAAATGACATTTAAAAAATTACATATCAGTCCATTATATATTCCGTATCAAAAATTTTCAAAAAATAATAATAATAATTTACAAAAAAAATCCGCAATCTTTAAAAAAAAAATAAAAACATGCATAAAAAATAGCAGATCTTGAATAGTGTGTATCTTTCGTTGCGTTGGAAACATCAGGTAGTCACTACGAGTCCTTTGAAGAGCCGCAGAATGTTGTCAACGCCCGTGAGGACGCCGTCTTCCCTATTCCCCATTACCCATGGGTCACGGTGGGTGAGAGTTGATGGTTTCCCTCCAGCTCCTCCATCCTCACTACCCCCACCAACCTCAAAAGTCTTGGCAAAGTCAATGAGCCAGACCCCAACGACCTCATCATCGTGAATGAACAGCAAGCTCGAGCCAATGACCTCATGCGCCATGAAAAACGGGCTGGACTCCATGCTCTTGAGAACAAACTCGAGCCGCTTGACAACCTCGCCCACGAGCCCAGCCCTCCCTTTGCAGAACCGGAGAAACACGTTCGCAATTTCGCCCTCGTCCCTGAGCACTTTGAAGTTGACGTCGTCCAGCTGCTCCTCGCAGCTATACACCCCACCGCCCCCGCCGCCGATCTTGACCCCCTCGACCCGGAAGCCTAGCGAGCAGCTGCTGGACTGCCTCTCTCTGAACAACATGTATGTAAGCTTGGTAACGGCGCCGTCCCGGTGCTCCTCCTCCGTGCACGCGGTCCTGTCCACCTTTATCAGCTTCTGGTAGAGGTCGGGTCGCGGCTTTGAGTTCCGCACCTCAGACTCGAGGAACGTGCGCGTCCCGAGCTTAATGTCCATGATCGTTGGGTTGGGTTTGGAGAAGTTTGTGAGGAGGTCCTCCAGCTCTAGGAACATTTGGGAGTTGTAGCACGTCTCTGTCACGTACTTTGGGATTATGAGGGTCAGCGGGTCCGGGGGATGGGCAGAGTTCACCTTTCTGTACACCTGGGTCTCGTTCGGGAGGAGGTGGGTTGGGATGTTGTAGATTTTGGGGTTGAGGAGGGGTGCGGGCTCCTGCGCGGTGGATGAGGATGATGTTTGGGGGGTTGGCGGCTCAGTTTCTTGGTTGAAGAACACTGTTATTGGGGTTGTATCGTCAGCGTCATCATCGTCGTCGCCTCCCTCGATGCTGGATTGGTGGTGGATTGGGAAGATTGACTGTCGGCGGTTGAGGGGTGCTGGTTCTGTAGGGAAGAGAAATGGGAATGAGTTAAAATATGAGTTGTGGTGTTTGAGTGGGTTAAGAAATAAGTTATAAAATGAGTTATAAAATGAGTTATAAAATAGGTTAAGAGGGAAATGGGTTATAAAATGAGTCACAAACTCACCTCTCCCTCTCCCCTTACTATCCCCACCATTCCTCAAATCCAGTTTCTCCAGCAGCTCCCTCAACCCACCACCACCACTCCCTCCACCCTTATCCTCCCCTTCCTTCACACTATCACTCCGCTTTCGATCATCATTGTTGTTGTTATGCGCAACAGGAGGACCGGGCTCTTCTGGCATTTTCTTCCAGACCGTGTTGGGCCCTGCAGGGGCGAACGAGCCCGGGTGGCCGCTCAGCTGGACAAACGAGCGGGTGCTGGGGCACTTGCAATTTTTCCGCTCCGACTTTCTCGTTGGCTGTTCGGAGGATTTTTGCTGTTGGGTTTTCTGGTGGAGGAGTTGCGTTTGGGACTGTTGTTTTTGTTGTTGTTGTTGGGCTGGATCCTTGTTCTTGTTGATGAACGAGTAGATTGGGGCAGTGAACTCGAGGGCGTTTAACGCGAGGAGCTGGATAAACTCAATGTTCTGCTGGTTGCTATGGAGACTGCTCCCGTTTTTGTACTCGTTGTTGTTTGGCTTCTGTTGGGGTGGGGGCTTTGACACGGGGCTGTTGGGGGAGGAGGATGATGATGAGAAGAGGTGTTTGAAGTGTTTGGCTGTGAAGACGTTGTGGTGATGGTGGTTGTTATGGTGAGGGTGGGTTGCTGATGCTGATTTTGATTGCTGTAGGTTAGGCGATGAGGGTGGTGGGGTTGCTGCTAGCAACGAGGACTGCTCTGAAGAGGAGGATGAGGAGGATCCTCCAGGCTCGTCATTCACCCTGTTTAGGTACTCGCTGATGAGCCATTGTGTGAAGTAGGAGGATTTTGAGCATTGGATTGGGGGGAACATGGTTACTCTTGGTTGCTATGGTTGCGAAAAAGTTTTTTAATGAGTACACATTATTAATTGGTGGACCTGCTGCTGCTGCACAATACCACGGTTTTAAGTTGCTCGAGTGGTGTGTAAAAACTGGGCCGTTTATTGTTTAATTAGTTAGTTAACCCTTCCATCCCCTCCCACTGAAACGAGAGATTTTTTTATATCACTGGGGGGGAAATAAAAATCGTGAATGGGCTGATAAGGATCCGTATAAAAAATACACAGATATATACGTAACGTGTGTGATGAAGAAAAAGTGAGTGGTATGGGCTGCTGGTGGTGGTGTTTGATGATGACGTGCGTGTTTTCGTGTGAAAAGGAGATAAAAAAGAAGTGGCGATGATGAGCGTAGAGCGGAATGGTAGGTCTGCTGCTCTGTTCTGTGGTGTGTGGATGAGAAGAAAGGGGATCGCGATCGTGTCGTGTGCTATATGGGGATTGTGTGGAGGAGGAGATAGCGAGAGACGTTGTTGTCATAGGGATTTTTTTTTGTATGAGGGAGAGATGTACGCATTTGTGTGTTTTTTGTTGGAGATTAGTTTTGATCAGGGCGATAGTGTGGATAGATGGATTGAGAGCTGATATGATGTTGTCGTGACAATAAATTTTTTTTTGTAGAGTTTAATGATGAGGAAGTTTGGGATTGATTTGGGATGGGAGGAAGGCATGATCCGTTTCCATGGGATTGATGATTTTTCAATATCACTAATAAAAACTGATCAAATCATTTATTGATTTATTTCAATTTACATGCAGCCCGTATGCAAAAAGTCTAGTGCTAGTCCCACTACTCTCCTCTCTTGACAGAAGAAAGCCAACAAATCCCAAATAAATGATCGGGGCAACGCGAGAGCCCCACATCACATCCCCGCGCAATTCAAACCACTGCTGAGGATTTGTGAAAGGAAAGATTTCCCATGCATCTTTGCATCTTTTTGGCTGATGCAATTTCTCAGGTCATATATCAGTCGTTTATTTATCTCCGGCTTTTTGCGAGGATTTGGTAAATTGATGCGGGGGTTTTTGAAACAGTAATTAAAACTGTTGAATTGATTGATTGGATTGAATTGAGTGCTTCGTATTTGTTGTTAAATCGGTGATTTGTGATCATGGCGGATCCAGCTGTTGGTAATAATTCGGAGGTGATTGAGTGGCTATTTGCTATTTTTTTAACACGGTGTTCTTAATTTCTAATCAATTGTCAGAAAAAACTCATTGTCATGACGATATTGTGTTCTCCAGATCTTCGACCCCACGAAAGAAAAGAAAAAGAAGAAGAAGAAGGTACTCGACCTCGACTCTGTGCTCCTCGGCGGCTCTTCCTCCGCCGCCCCTCCCCCGGAAGAGGACCCTACCGCCTCCCTCGGTGTTGGTGGCCAGGGCGACCAGGACGGGGCTGGGAATGATGAGGCTGCCGGCGGGTTTGACGACATTCTGGGGGATCTGGAGAGCTTTGGGAGCAAGAAGAAGAAGAAGAAGGTGAAGAAGATTGTTGTGGTGGATGAGGAGGTTGCGGGTTTGGAGGAGGTGGATGAGGAGGGGCTCGAGTTTGAGTTTAGCAAGAAGAAGAAGAAGAAGGGGAAGGCGCTGGATGATCTTGTTGCTGGTGGGGGGGAGGAGGGGGAAGGTGAGGATCTTGTTGATTTGATTGGGTTTAAATTGTCTCTATGGCTGGGTTGAACACGGGGATGATAATGATTATTAATCGCTTTAAAAGTAATTACAATTTCAAGAACAAATCAGTCCCAGCCAGCCGTGGAGACAACGGATTTTCTTGAAACCGAAATAATGTGTGTTCTTTGTCATTTGCACGCTGCTGCTGGATAAAATGTTATATTAGTTGACTCCATCCCCACGGTTACGGTGGTTGAGTGGGATGTTGAGAGTAGTAATGTGAATGTTGTTGTTGAGGAGGTTGTTGCTAGGGATGATGATGATGATGAGAATAAGGTCGATGAACCTGAACCTATTGAACTGGGAGGTGAGTGTTTTGATTCCCATGGTTCCCAACAACACGTATTAATCGTCAATCGTTTTAATTTCCCCCCACAGATGACGGCTCCCAACCTGCAGACCTCACGTTCGACGTGGAGGGTGATGACGACCACGAGGATATCATCGGAGCGAACGACGAGTCCCCCACTGCCGAGCCCGCGGTCCCCGCCCCGCAGATAAAATCCTGGCTGACCTCCGACAGGGACTACACGTACGACGAGCTGCTCACCCGGGTGTTTGAGATCATGCGGGCCAAGAACCCAGAGATGGTGACCGGGACGAAGCAGAAGTTTGTGATGAGGCCGCCTCAGGTGGTGAAGGTGGGGACGAAGAAGACGAGCTTTGTCAACTTTATGGAGATCTGCAAGATGCTCCATCGGCATCAGAAGCATCTGCTGGACTTTTTGCTGAGTGAGCTGGGGACGAGTGGGAGTATCGATGGGAATAATCAGCTGATCATCAAGGGGCGGTTCCAGCAGAAGCAGATTGAGAACGTGCTGAGGAGGTATATTAAGGAGTATGTGACCTGTCACACGTGCAAGAGTCCGAACACGCTGCTCCAGAAGGACTTTAGGCTCTTCTTTTTACAGTGTGAGGCGTGTGGGTCGAGGTGTAGTGTGGCGAGTATCAAGCATGGGTTTCAGGCTGTTACTGGGAAGAGGGCGGCCATGCGGGCCAAGGCGAATTAGAGGTTATTTTTTTGTATTTTTGGTGTTTGGGATGGTGGAGTTTAGGGTTAAATTATATGTTTTGTGAGATGTCGCTCGGTTTTTTCTGAATAAAAGTGTTTGAAATTACTTTTTGTTGTTTTGTGGTAAATACGTGAGATCGTAACACTAAATTCTACGAATTACAACTTTAGGTTGCTATGGTGACGAGATTATTCTTTACATCATTGCGAAAGGACAGAAGCGTGTATGCATATGAAATTCTAAATGAAAGTAATTTTAGGTTGCTATGGTGACGAGATTGTTTGCATGATAGCGAACGGAACTGTGTCAATATGCAGACCAGTATAAAAGTAAATGAAAGTAATTTTAGGTTGCCATAGTGACGAGGTTATTCGAGGCGATATGTAGAAAATGGGATGAAAATCATTTATAGGTTGTTATGGTGACGATTTAAAAATCACATTGTTATGTTATCATTTATAGCATCAAATGAATAAAGTACAGAAATTCCCTCATAATTTTCCTCTCTGTATTTACTTTAATAATACAAAAATCCCTACACTATGACAGCAACTCATGTACACATGTCGCAAAACACCAACTATAAATACCCATTAGGCTATAGTAAATTTTAAATTTTTTCTCCATTTTTCATATATTTACAACAACGATAAAAAACACTTAGAATCTACAATTTTTATATGCCCATAAACGCATAGTATAAATTATTACACGGTATTTCCATGACAACATCTTTTTCATTTCTTTCCATTATAAATTCTATTTCCGTAACTACGGTAATTTTTAGTAAATAGTAACGTATTCACAAAATTTCTACAAATTACTCATCGTCCTCCTCATCCGTAAACATGTTGCTGCTAGGAGACTTTTCATTACACTCTGGCGGTGGCGGGGGCGGAGGAGGAGCCAGAACAACAGACGAGCTAGTTCCCACACCACTACTCCCCTCCCCATCATCAACCCTAACCCGCTTGACCTTCCCCTTCCCCCCACTACTACCCCCCAACAACACCCCCGCCCCGCTCTTCAAAAAGCACGCATACTTTTTCGTATTCAGACTAACTACCCTAAGTTTCCCCATCTGTCATTTCCCGCCGTTATTACTCCCTCCACCTCCTCCCCCGCTCGAGTTGCCCCCGACCCCGACGCCGGGCTTGCCCTCAAAGAAGAGGCGGAGCGTGTGGCCCGCCTTTCCCACCGGGCTGTCGTCCTCGTTGAACGTCTCGCAATTGTCAAAGATGAGGCGGACGTCCTGGAGGAACGCCTCCTTGTTCTTGTAGTGCGTTGCTACGAGACGGGTTCGGATCGTTTGGAGGTCCATCGGGGTTTTGATAATCTATGGGGGGAATAATTAATAATATCTCATAACTTGTTACCATAGCAACCAATTTTAAAACAGCACAGCAACATGTCAACCCACCTTCTTGTAAGTAGGAAACTGCCTCGTGTTAACAGGCTCCAAAAACGGCCAAGCGTCCTCATGCCCCACCAGGTCATCCAGTATCTTCTCACACCAGCCCATCTCACTCTTGAACTTTTTACTATTCACTTTATTCCCATGGGCAACCACCTTCTCCTTCTCCGGACTACTCCCCCCACCACCACAATCACTATTATTATTCCGCTCCACCCCCTCATCACTCCCAGCCCCCACCTCATCCTCCTCCTTCACCTTCTTCTTGCTCAGACTCTTCTTCTTCTTCTTCCCCCCACCACTCCCAGCCTCCTTCTTGCTGTTCCCACAGCTACTAACAGGAGTGCTCGCCCGAACGCTCTTGCTCCCATCCCCATCACTCTCCTGACTGCTCGCATGGTTGGCGATCGGGGTGGTGCTCCCGACCCCCTGCCCCCCAACGAAACTGCTCGAGTTGCTCGAGTCACTCACATTCCCATCCTGAGCAGCGCTCCCCCGCGCCGCCTTCTTCTTCGGACTCCCCTTCTTGGCACTACTGCTCCCGCTGCTGCTGCTCTTCTCCTCCCCTCCACTCAACCCACCACCACTCCCACATCCACTCACCCCAGTAGCAACAGCAGTGCTCGCAGCACTCGCATTCCCACCCCCGCTCGTGTTCATGCTCACGCTAATAGCCATACTCAACGTGACCTTCCCCTTCCCTTCCGTCCCCTCCCGATGATCCGGACAGAACCACCTCCCCCTCGGGGCCTTCCCCACCGGCGGCACAATACAATCCTGATGATACGCCTTCACGCACTTGTCGCAGCACAGCAGCTTCACGTTTGGAATCTGCCCCTTCCCACAGACGATGCAGCACTTGTTCCCTGTCGCCTTGTTTATGCACTCCCAGCAGAACCAGTCCCCGTCGGGGATGTTCTCCAGCGGCGGCTTGAAGCAGTAGGTGTGGTAGCCCCGGTCGCAGGCGTCGCAGAGGAGCAGCTTGTCCTCGTTGTCCCCTCCCTTGCAGAGCTGGCAGGAGGCCTTCATCACGGACTTGTCCCAGGCGATCGAGGAGTCGAGGATGTAGATTGCCATGGAGAGGACGCTGGGGGAGGTTGTCTTGGCGATGGCGTCACGCCAGTGGTTGAGGAAGCGGCTAAGGGAAGACGTTAAAAAAGAATTTTTGGGTTATGAAATAATCAAAGTGTGTTATAAAATGAGTCAAAAAATTGGACATGATAAAAATGTGGGATACAAACTGAGTTATAAAATGAGTTAAGGAATTAAGTTGTGTTAAAAAATAAGTCAATATGAGTAATGAGCTAAAAGAATGAGTTATGAAAGTTTACAACAAAACACCATTCACTCACCTTTCCCCCTTCCCCCCACCACCCTCCTCCTTCTCCTTCCGCGCGGCCAGCTCCTTCTCAATCCGCTCCCTCTCCTTGAGCTCCATCTTGAGCTTATTATTCTCATTGATCTGCTGCCCCCTTGTGCTGCTAGTGCTCCCAATAGGCCCATCCAGAAGCAGATTATAGCTAACGTCCTCACTCTCCTTAAGCAGCTGAGTTAGGTTGACCTCCAGCCCACTCTTCCCAAGTGGAGGCTTGAGATACCTCCTCTCAACAGCATTCTCCAGATCCAGCACCCTCTCTTTGACAATCTCGATAATCTTCTCCTCGCTCAGATTCTCGTTCATGAGATTCCGACTCGGCAGCACCCACCCTTTCACCTGCAGACTTGCCGACGCGACCCTCTCCTCCAGCGTCTCCAACGTTTCAATCAGCCCCAGATGTATCTTATAAAGCAGCTCCGGATCCACAAACCCATCGTCATCACTCCCCCGATCCACGTTCACGCTATCCAGCTCCTCATCCCTCAGCTGAGCAACCCCCAACCGCCCACTGTTCCCAACGTTACCAAGAGCATTTTTGAGATTCTTCTCCCGTATCCCTTTATCGAACAGCTTCCCAACGACTCCGCTGAGCTCCTCCTCCCCCCGAATACACTTCCAGTCGAACCACTCGGCCCCACGCACGTGCTTCACGAGCAGCTCATCGTCCGTCAGCTTGAGCACGCTGTCCTCCGGCTCCACGGTTTTCCCGCTGCAAGGCGCCCTCGGCCCCAGGCTGAATATCTTGATGACCGGGGGAGGGACAGTGAACGGGGTCGAGCGCTTCACTTCCACAGGAGGCGTTGGGTTGGCTTGTGGAGCTGGTTCCTCCTCTTTCACCTCTCCGTCTTCAACCACCTCTTTCTTTACGACCACTTCCTCTGTTGTTGTCGTGGTGATTTCCTGTTTGACCTCTTCTTCTACCGGCTGTTCAACCTCCATGGTGGCCAGCTCTGGGTTCTTTTCGAATTTTTCTTTCACCGCGTTGCGGACCTCTTCAAACTCCCCGGTTGCCCCGCCCTCCACGTACACTCCTCCTCCAAAGTGGAGGTTCCAGTAGCGACGGCGCCAGCGGTCCTGGCCGAGGCAGACCGATCTAATGTGATTGTAATAAAAAAATAATTAATATTGTTTCCATAGTAACCAATTTTTAAAACATGTCAACAAGTAAAAAAGAGCAAAAACACCAACCTGATGCACTTGCTATTGTTCTGCATCTGCCGTTTCAGCTTCTCGTTGCTACTCCCCAAACTCGCCATCTTCGAGTTGAGCTCCTCGATACTCAGTTTGCTGTCAGGGTCACTCGAGATCGAGTCGGCGACACTCGCAACTGCAGCGTATGCGGGATCCTTGCTCGATTTATTCGGTGCATTGTTTCCAGGGGTGATGCCGCTGTTGTTGAGGCTCTGGTCTGCGTCGTCGCCTGGGTGTCGAAGACGAAATTATAAACAAGTTAAAATACGTGGGAAATAATAACAAACCATGGAAACAAAAATCTTGTACCCACCAACAATCATGCTATCCTCCCCCGCACTGACCAACTCCTCCAAACTCGCTTTCAACTCACTCTTAACCCGATCGCTGCTCTCCTCCCCGCCACTCCCACTACCCCGATTTTCACCTCCCTTCTCCCCACCACCCCCAAGCCCAACCCCACCCTCCTCCGCATTCTGATCAATACTCGCAGCCACCTGCTTCCTAGCAACAAGCATCCGCAGCTTCCTCACCCGGATCTCGTTCTGCTGCTTCTCCTTCTTGCAGTTGTGGATCAGCTCAGAGCAGTTCTCCAGATACCGGAGCACCGCCTTGTTCTGGAGGAGCAGGTCGCAGATGAAGCTCACGACCACGCTCTTGCGATACGCGCTCTGGGCGGTGAACGGAGCCACCTCCAGCCAGCCCGCAAACTCTTCCGCCTCCGGCTCGCTGTCGCTGATCCCGATCAAGTAGATGCGGAGTATCTCGCTCATCGACCCAAACGTGACGTCCGCCTGCTTCAGCGTCTGCCCGAACGGGGTCAGGTGCTTTACCCCTGTCGGGTTTGGGAGGCCCGGGTCCTCCACGGCGCAGACGAGCAGGTGGCAAAGCACGGACACGAGCTCCTCCTCGTTGTCCTCCACGTGGAGAAAAGCCTTCTGGAGACTGCCGAGGCTCGGGAGGCTCTCAGAGTCGAACCCGAGCGTCTCGCCAAACGTGTGTAGGAATTCGTGGATCTGGAGCAGGTTGGCAAACGTCTTGTCGTTGAGCTTCTTCCCGTCCACTGCGCTCAGGCGGGGGAGCGCGTTCCCCACGTCCTCGATCAGCTCGTCCACCTCGCTGTAACCCTTGACAACCCCGTCGATCGTCTCGACGCGCCGCACGAACGCGCTCCCGCTCATCTTGAGCTTCCGCTTGTTCTTGCGGAATGCCTCGATCAGCTTTACGTACCCAAGGTGCTCGTGGCGCATGCGGAGGTTGCGCTTACGGAGCGCCTCCGCCTTCTTCCGCTCGTTGAAGTAGTCAACAAGCTCCTCAAACTCGAACCGCTTGGCGCAGCCCTCACTGACCGGGAGCACGAACCTCCCCAGCTGGATCTTGCTGTTGAACGTAAAGTTCTTGGGCTCCCCCACGTTGCTCTTTTTGATCTCGTTGAGGGAGCTGAAGACCTTGCCCTCGGGGCTGATGTACGTGACCTCGCAGGCGAGCCCAATGTTCTCCTCGCTGAGGTCAAACTGCTTCAGGATCATCTCCCGCTTCCAGCCGTCCTTGATCGGGATCGAGTAGTCGGGTGGGGAGATGATGATCGGTTCTGGGGCGGGTTTCGGGATGTTGAGAAACTTTGAGTTGACGAGGGACTTGTTGTTCGCGTCTGGTTTGAGGTTCAGGTTGAGTGGGGGTGGGGTGGAGGTGGTTGCTGGGGTGATTATCACGTCGGAGCTGTTTGGCTCGATGATCCAGGGTCTGTGGTGCCTGAACTGCTGGGCGTTGCTGCCTGGCTTGTTCTTGTTTGTTTTGTTTCCAACGCGACCGCCTGGGCTTGGGCATCCGATGAGGCCGATCTGGGGGCGTCTCGGGATCACGTGCGTGTAGAGCTCTTTCACGTACTTGTGGGCTGAAAGTGTGGGAGTTATTATTAATTAATGGTTTTTGACTATTTTGAGTAGTAGTCATGGAAATGGCAGTTTCAAATTATAATTCACGTCTGAATTAGCATCATCGATCAACACTATGACTTTTGTTATTTGAAACCTTTGTAACAGTAGGCAATGTCTTTTGTCAAAATAAAGATTACAATACAATACTATTACTTTCATGTAGTTCAAATGGAAAGTGCTGATGCCAATTATCGGGTTATGAAATGAGGTAAAATATGCATACATTGCATCGTCTACACTGCATTTAAATGGAAACTGATGGCGATGTTGCGAAATTATTTAACTCAATTTCTTAACTCATTTTATAACTCATTACCATCATCGCTTTCACCACTTTCCACTCCATCACAACATGGTGATGATGCCAACTTCTTTGACTCATTTTTAACTAATTCTTTAACTTATTTAATAACTCATTTTCAATTCAAATTTGCATCATCATTGCCAATGTGGAAATGGATTTAAATAATTTTTGCAACTGGTAACCACAACGATTATCAAAACTAACCTGGCGCCGCAACACTGGACTCGTCCAACTTTTCGTCCCTCTTATCATTCCCGTATCTGAACGGGGTCGAGTGGGCCGGCGGAGGGGACGAAGGTGAGCCACTCGTCGCCGGGGTTATGGTGATCGGGGGCGCTGGGGTCGTCGACAAACTCCCTCCTCCGCTCTGCTTCATGTCCAGGTTTGCCGGTGTTATGGTGATGGCGTTGTTGTTGCCGAGGTTGATGAGCTGCTGCTCGAACTTTGCCTGTTCTGAGGTTATGGTAGAGGAGGGTGGCGGTTGCTGTTGCTGGTTTTTTGGCTTTGGGCCACGTTTGTTGTGCTGGGGTGGGGGTTGCTGCTGGAGCATGGTGGGGGGGTTTTGTGATAGGGATTTTTGGAGCTGTTGGAGCATTGCTGAGGAGGAGGAGGAGGCTCCTCCGGTGTTTCGGTTCTTTTGGACTATTATCTCGGTGTCAGCTGGGAGCTTGGCGGACGCGAGGACGCTGGATTTGAGGAGAGAGTTTGTGTTTGGCTGCTGCTGCTGGGCGTACTGCTCGAATAGTCTCGTGAGATCTGTTGATGAGTTGCGGGGGGACTTGCCCATGCGCTGGAGTTGGGGAGGGGGTGGGGGCTGGGGCTGCTTGCTACCCCTCTGCTTGTTCATCGAGTTGGAGCGCCCTCGTCCCTTTGACTGCTGCTGGGCCTGTTGTTGTTGTTGCTGTTGTTGGGCCTGGGCGTGCTGTTGGGCGGCGGAAGCGAGGGCCGCTTGGGCCTGGACGTCCTGCTGGATGCGCTGGAGGTAGTCCAGGTACATCCACTGCTGCTGGGCTGCTAGGGCTGCCTGGGCGGCGTTGGAGTCCTTTTTACTCGAGTTGGAGGAGGACTGCTGCTGGAGGGCGGCTGCTACGCTTGCCGCTGTTAGCTGTTGGAGGGCGGCGGCCGTGGCTGCGGCGCTCTGTTGCTCGCGGTGCTGTTCTCGTTGTTGGGCTCGTTGCTGGGAGCTGGATTGTTGCTGTTGCTGGGGGGATGAGATGCGGGGGGATGGGGAGGGGGTGTTTGACGAGGAGCGGGTGGTTTGTTGCTGTTGCTGCTGTTGGGCTACTGCTGCTGCGGCTAGTGAAATTGGAGAGAGACATTATTATTAGAATATCACATAACCATAGCAACGGTAAAATACATTAACAAATTCCACATGATAACCATAGCAACCATATCAAAAGTACGACTCCTTACCAAACAACTCGGACAACTGCTGCTGCTCCCTACTACTCATCCCACCACCCCCACCAGCCCCCATTCCCCCACCACCTCCTCCACCACTCCCAAACTTATCCCCAAGCATATTCCCAAATAACGCTGCCGCCGCAGCGGCCTGTGCGGCTACCATATTATTGCCACTGTTCCCCCCTCCTCCCCCACCACCCCGTTCCTGCTCCTGCATAAAGTACTGTTGGAGGAGGAGCTGGTTCATCTGCTCTTGCTGCTGTTGGGATGACGACGGTGGGGTCACGTTGTAGCGGGAGGATGAGGAGGAGGAAGATTTCTGGGGGTTGGGGCCTTGACGCTTCTTGTTCCCTCCTCCGCCTCCGTTGTTACGGAAATCCATCGTAGTGCTGGGTTTATTCTGATCCGTGCTGTAAAATTTCGTTGTCAAACCAACGCTTCCAAACTGTCAATCATCTAGTCACATTTATGTACACAGTTTTTTTATTAAAATTACACGCGCCCGGCTACACACGAGCTTAAACTAACAAATTGTCCAAACGATAATTATCAGTCACAATTATTTTGTCAACAACAATAGGAGACTTTTTTTTTGTTAACATGGTGATGCACCATCATGAGTAACGAGAGCATAGAAGGAAGGCTGCGGTGATGATGATGATGATGATCGCTATGGCTACGTTCTTTCTCCTATCACAAGCACTGTCAAGAAAAAGGGTTAAAACATGCAGGGGATAGGGGATAGGATGATGCACAGTTTTACGGGGTGGTTCGTTAATTACGGTATTGATTGGGGTTGGGTCGGGGGTTGAATTTTTGTGAGTTGGGAAATGGGGATCGGGGGAGTGTTCGATGAGATTGGAGTGCTAACCTGGTGGGGGAATGGAATACGTGACCTTCCGCTGGCGTCGCGTCAAACGTGGATGAGCCGCTAAAATTGTGCTTGTTTGATTGTTGCTAGTATTTATGCCATTGTAAAGTGCTTTTCACGTAAACTGGCTCTGCCTGGCCTGGCCCCGACAGTTTTTTGTTGGAGAGCTCTCATCTTTTTACGGACATGTCTGTTTGAGAGAAAGGAGAAGGAGGAAGGAAGAAGATATAGCAGCTATATGGAAAGTACGCGTTTGTATATCGGATGAGCACAGATGCATGTATTTCAACTTGTATGTTACGGTGTGGCGATGATGATGCCAATTCCCTTTTCTCAGAAACGTTGAAATGCGTCCATCCAAAGCTATTTTTGTAATCTGTGTTGACGAAAGGTCAACTGAGCCCTTGCCTTTTGAGTCAAAAGTTTTGACTACCTGTCCGTCTGTCATGCATCCGGAGTGACTCAAACCGTCATGTGGGGCAAAGTGAGACGATTCTTGACAGAACAAAAAGTACATAAAGGTGTCAAGTCTCCATGGAAACGTCATCCCGTCCAATCTAAAACAAGGAACACTTACCGACTTACCGATAGACGAAAGTGTATCATAAGTCTCCATGGAAACGAAACCAAATTCCCCGATATCCCATCCATTCGTAATCCATCCCAACCACCCCTTACCCTCATCTCGCAAAAAAAAACAACCCCCCCAAAAAAAACGTTCGCAAAAAATCCCAACTATCCATAAAAAAAGCTATCCACTTCCGGTATCATCATATCCGGTTTTTTTTCCCCATTATCAATTTTTTTATGCAAACACAATTTATTACACTTTTTTCATCCACACGTAAAAAAAAACATGCACGAAGAAAAAAAGGGGGTCCCACACACTTCCTCATGATCAAAAAAAAATACCTTCGCATCATCTTTCCAGCGAAAACTGTCAAACAGAACACGATACACAAATAATTATTATTATTACGAATTTTAGTTATATAAAAAAAAGCCAACTCTATACAAGGTCACCAAGGCCAACACATAAAAACGCTGTTGCTCATGCTGCTCATCTCCGTAGCAATAATTATGGTAATAAACGATAGCAACGCGTTTTTTTTTTTTACAAAACGTCTTCTTCTCCAAAAAAAAATCCCATAATTGTGGGGTATATAATAACAATAATCACCATAGCACCTAAACATTGCATTAACAACCTGTCAACGAGCGTTGGGTAGAAGAAAAAAACGGCAGAAAAAAAAGAAGAAGATTCACATTTTTTTTTTCATACAACCTGACCATTTCAAGGCTGCCGTTCACAAACAGAAGAAGAGTCATAAAAAGCTGAGTAGAAAAAAAAATCTCCCAAGCCATACGGTTATAATCCTTAACCGTCAGCAAATCCCATACATCAGAGCCCATATTTTCCACACACAACCACTTTTATTCCCATTTACGTTCTTTTATTCAGACAGATATCGTCATGGCGTCATGGCATGGTTTTTGATATAAATGATGCTGTATTCCCATATCGTACGGTTTAGTGTGATTTTGAATGGGAGATTGTCTGCAACTCCATTGTTGTAACCATTCACTACAGAAATTGTCGTGTGAATAAAGAAGGACTCGTAGTCGTCGTCGTCACCACTTTATTTAGCTCATCTTCTTTGAAAAGTAGTTACATAAAAAAAAGGTTCAGAATTTAGTACGCGCATAATAAAGTGATATAATACGTGACGAAATACGCCACTTTCACTTTTCTGCTGCTGTTGCGTTGGTGAGGGGGTTTTGAAGGGTGCGTGGTTCTTTGTGTGGTTGGGCTGGGTGTGTTGGCTGCTCAGTTTTTAAGGATTCATATAGGGAAAAATTGCTGTAATTGTGATAGCTGGAAGGATGAAGAGTCTCTGGAAATGTGGGGTGGTTGTGATGGTGATTGTGGTGGTTGGGGTGGAGGGGCAGAGGTCGAGGGCGGGGAGTGGGTCGAGGGTGAGTGGTGGGACGAGTAGTAGTAGTACTGCTGCGAGGTTGAGTGCTCCGACCACGACGCCTGAGCCGAGGTTTTTGGCGCTGCCTGATCCTGGTAAGTTGACTGATTGATTGTGGTGATGGCAATTATGTATTTTTCTTGTAATTGGAAGGGAGCGGATTTTGAATTTTTTGATTCTCGTTGCGATGGTAACCATAGTCACTTTGCCACAATCGATTCATGCTTTTAAAGAGAATTGATGAAGTTTGAAACTGAATTTTGTTGTTGCGATGGTACCTGTAATCATAGGGTGCTTTCTAGTCAAGTGTTCATGGGACAGTGAAATTAGCAAAATACTCTGATTCCGTTTCAATGGTAACTAATTATCACTTTCCCTGCTAGTAAAATGCTCCCGCCGCCCCAAAGAGTTCTTCTACGAGGGCCACTGGTACTTCTTCAGCGGTAACACGACCCGCTACAGAAAGTCAGAGGTGGACTGGCTCGAGTCCCGCAACGCCTGCAGAGAGTACTGCATGGACTCGGTGAGTCTCGAGACCCAGGAGGAGAACGACATCATCTTCGACGTGATCAAGAACGCCAATCTCAAGTATATCTGGACGAGTGGGCGGCTCTGCGACTTCAAGGGTTGCAAGGAGCGGGCGGATCTTCAGCCCGTGTCGGTCAATGGCTGGTTCTGGAGTGGGAGTGGGACCAAGATGGCAGCGACGGATCGGGCGCCAAGGGGATGGGACTACCAGGTTAGTGATTGGGGGTGGTTTGAGATGATTTTGTGACAAATTTGAGAGGTTTGGCTGATTTTCTGTCTAATTCTGTGCCTAATCCCTTAGCCCTGGAGCTTCACGGGAAACAACAAGCGGCCCCAGCCAGACAACGCCGAGTACGACATCAACGGGACTCCAGAGTCCTGCCTCGCCGTGCTGAACAACGTGTACAAGGACGGGATCCACTGGCACGATGTAGCCTGCTACCATCCAAAGGCGTTCGTCTGCGAGGACTCTGACGAGCTGCTGCGGTATGCGAGGGCTACCAATCCCAATCTGCCCATTTGAGAGGGGGGATGCGGGGCGTGGAGGTTAACTGCGATTGAGTGGTTTTTTTAAAACTTTTTCATAAACCTTTTTTTATTTATTTTGATATGATTTATATATTTTGTATCTGTGTGACGTATACATATCACGGCGAGTCAGTAGATGTACGTATATATTTACAGTAACTAGGGTAATAAAGGATGGCGGGGATTTAACTTTTTATCGGATCGTCGGTCGTTTTGTTCATGTTTTTTTTGGGGAAGCTGTGATTGTCATGGGGATGGAAGAATGTGTTGGCATGAAATATCAAATAAAATCGTTTATGAGGGAATATTTTATGAAACGTCTTCGCCAAGCCAGCAATCGCATGCTTCCATTACTTTGCATTTTTGAATTCGTCTAAACCTATTTCATAACTCCAGTCCATTCTTAACTAATTTTATAACCCATTTTTCATCATCATCAGCTCCCGTTCTAAGAATTCTTAACCCATTCCATAACTTATTTCCTCCATCATCACATTTCTCTAAAAGTATTTAATAACTCAATTCTTAACGTATTTTATAACCCATTTTTTTATGCTACGGACATATCTCTTATTGATGATGCGTAAATAAATTTGGTAGTGATGACAACGTTGATATGGGGATGATGTGGTGAATACAATTGAAAATTGAAATAGGAATTTTTTTTTTTTGAAAATTGCTCACCATGGCAACAACCGTATCACAACCACTCAAATTTGTCAGTGACAGTATAAAATCACTCGTCACTTGGAAGCGGAGAAATGGGTCGTCAGCCCAGAGCTGGGGCACTCTGAACTCAAATAAACCAATTCCTTGCCATACCATGTATCATATCGTCTCTCTTTTTATTACTACCTTAAACTTAACCTATACCCCTCCTCACTCTAGTTAAAACAGCACATGCACACGAACCAAACACACACTAAGAAATGTCACAGACACCATAGTGATAAAAATAAAAATTTTGATAAATTTTCTGTAAATTTGTCATCTCCCCTCAGTTACTCCGAATGATCTGATGGATCCAGCCGATGAAGCTGCTCACTTTCACGTACACGCCGGGGACGTTCTCCCGCCCGCAGCCGAAGCCCCAGCTGACGAGGCCGGTGAGCTCGTAGTAGCCGGTGCCGGGGTCGCCGGTTGTGGGGTCGTCTGCTCTGCAGACTAGGGGCCCTCCTCCGTCGCCTAGGGGAATTAATTCGTCACGTTACGTTAGGTTGGGTTAATTTCGAATAACTTTAAACAAGCTTTCTCCGCCCTCACCCTGACACGCATCGTTCCGCAGCTCCCCTCCAGCACAAAAACTGCTCATCGGCAGCGCAAAGACCTTCTCCGTCACCGCATTGACCTTCCGCACGCACTCCTCCTCACTGACAATCGGCAGGTTTGCCTCCCGTATCCTGAGAGGGATGGGCCCGCTCTCCCCCATGTACCCGTACCCCGTCACGATGCACCGCTTCCCTGGTATCTCGCTCATGTGGTTGCGGGAGGGGAGGCAGACGAGGCAGACGCCCTCCTTGAGCGCTGCGTTGCCCTGGAGCTTGAGCAACGCAATGTCGTTGTCGAGCGTCTGGGAGTTGTGGTTGTGGTGTATGTAGGTGGTTGCCACGCGGAGGGTTTGGGCGCCGGGAGAGCCGTAGCGAGAGGTGAGGTCGTGGTCACCGACTCGCACGTAGATTGCGTCTCCAGACCGGACGATGCTGCGGTTAAAAAATAAAGATGTTAATCACGCGCAATTGGTCAATTAATTGGTGAATAATAGTACGTTAAAATTCAAAATTAAATTCCTCATTACTTGGTAACGCAGTGTGCAGCAGTTAACTAAAAAAAAAAACATAAAGTCACCAAAGTATGTATTCTTACTGATGCCGGGTAATGTAAATAGATGGTGATTAGGAATTTAAAAAATGCTCACTTACCACCCACTGAGTCCCTATCAGAGCCCCTCCACAGAGATACTGATTCAGCGAGTTGATCAGCGCCACCTGCCAGCACCATTCCCCAGGCAGCGAGTCACTCCCCCCAACAACCCTCTTCTTCCTCCTCCGCTTCTTCTTCTTCGACACGGTTGGAACTCCCTTCACCCCGCAAACGTACTGGCCAACTGGTTGGCGTGGAGGGATCCTGCTCAGTGAATTCGTCGATGACGGGCTTATGAACTGGGTGAACTGGTTCGGGGATGATGATGAGTGGAGTAGAGGGGGTGGGGTTTCCGCCAGGGGTGGCGCTGTCTGGGCTGTGTTTGGCTGCTGGAAGGGCTGCTGTTGGGTGTATTGGGGATGTTGTTGGGGGTGGTGGGGGTGAGGGGCAAACTGGGGGAGGACTTGCTGTTGGATGTGGTGGATGGATGGCTGCTTCTGGAACTGTTGCTGGACTGATGAGGCGTTGCGGGAGTTGTCTGGGAGTTTTGGGGGTGGAGGGGTTGTTGTCTGGGGTAGGGAGTCTTTTGGTAGGGCTGTCTTTCTTGCGCAGCACTTCATGCTTGGGCGGGGGCATGTGTACATCTCTGTTGGGGTTGCGTGGCCTGTTGGGAGCGGGTTGTAAAAAAATGTAAGAAGTAACAAAAATGGGTTATAAAATACGTAAAGAGAAAAATGAGTTAAATCCTGATGAATTATTTGAAAGCGCAAAGATATGAAATTAGTTATGAAATGAGTTATAAAATTGGTTACAAAATGAGTTAAAAATAAGTTAACTAAAAAATGGGTTATAAAATGAGTTATAAAAACCAACTCACCAAAACAAATGATGCTGATAATATTCCGACTGACACAGCTCCCAATCTCCTCCGTACAAGGCCCAATAACCTTATTCTTCTCACTCCCATCACTATCCTCATCATCCCCGCCAACCCCCTCATTCCGATAAACATCCCCACCATCCTCATCATCGTTATTATTGTCTCCTCCATCCCCATCATCCCCGTTCTCATCCTTGTTGTGGCTGTTGACGGGGACGTCGTGAGCGCAGCAGAACCCATCAACCCCACAAGCAAACTGGGAAGGAAGTCTGTCCGTGCAGTAGGACTCGAGAAAATTTTTGACGCAGTAGCGGGGACATGGGAGGGGCATCCTCTGAGGCGGTGGATGGTGGAATTGTTGCTGGGATGGCTGCTGCTGGGGCTGTTGCTGCTGTTGCTGGGAGTAGTAGTATGGGTTGTGGGGGTTGTAGTGATGGTGATGGTGTGGGGGAGGTGGACCCCTCATTGGCTGAGGCGGGACCCTGTTGTACTTGTTCTGGTAGCGGTTCGGGGGTTGTGAAATAGGAGGGGACTGCTGCTGCGTAGCAACGTCCTCATCATCCTCCAGCCCATCCTCCAGATCGTGCTCATTCGCCAGATTGACCTCCTCCGAACTCGTCAGGTTTCCGTAGGAACTGTACTGATTATTATTAACGCAGCATGCCAGTCCAGGCTCGGAGCAGAACGCATCATTATCAATCTCGTCGCATAGGAACAGCCCAAAGATGATATTCCTGCACTCCCCCTCACAACGCCTCGTCGGCGGATGCTTCGTCGTGGACGTCGAGTTTGACGCTTCAGACAGCGCCTCGAGCAGCGCAGCGTCGTCATCCTCCTCCTCCCCTTCCTCCTCCAGCTGCTGCTCTTCCGAGTTTGTCAGCAGGGGCTCGGAAGTGTCCTCTTGCTGTTTCTGCTTTTTCGACGAGGAGGATTTTTGGGGAGTGTGCTCCTCTGGGGAGGCTTCCACCTCTTCCTCCTCTTCCTCCTCGTCGTCTTCGGATAAAAATACCTCGGTTGAGGTGTCGTCGGAGGCTGGGGACGGGGTGGTTGTTGAGGGCTTCTGGCGTGGTGGGGACTGCTGGGGAGGCGGGTCGTTGATGAAGCTGTCGAGGAGACCTGAGCGTGAGATGTTATCATTATTAGTGTGGGCCATTGTGATTAAATGCATTTTTTCAAATGAGCTACGAATCAAATTACATGAAATATGTAATCTGAAGTGGATGCACCCAGGCTAAATGCATTTAAAAATATGAACCAATCCTGCTAAAAGCACTAAATGCACACTCCAAATGTTACTCCATAAATACATCTTGAATGCACTCTAATTAAACTTTAAATGCATCCTTTCTTCCACCCTGACTAAATACACCCGAATTAAATGCACCTGCCAAAAAAATCTAAAAATGAAATTACACATTCGAACTAAAAGCACTTTAAATGCACTCTAGTTAAATGCACACTTTAAATGCACCCCGACAAAATTCACCCTAAACATAAAAAACGCTTTCAACCTGCCTAAATGCACCCGAATTAAATGCACTGTAAG
Organism: Lepidocyrtus paradoxus; assembly: GCA_034696885.1. Classification (NCBI taxonomy): domain Eukaryota; kingdom Metazoa; phylum Arthropoda; class Collembola; order Entomobryomorpha; family Entomobryidae; genus Lepidocyrtus; species Lepidocyrtus paradoxus. The sequence goes on along the minus strand of JAQGAH010000247.1, from coordinate 17,785 downwards.
TGCACTCTGATATAACTCTCAAATGCACTCTTAAAATGCATGCACCACACAGCCCAAGTTCCATGAAAACCTGCTCACACAACTTCTCCATGCAAATTCTCGCAACCACGCTCACGAGCACGCAGACAAAGAAACTCCACATGAAAAACACCCAAGCAAGCACGTTACCATTAAGTATCCCAGTAAAGCTCAGATCCTGCGAGGATCCCGCAGCCCCTCCACTCCCCCCATCCTTATGAACCCCTCCAGGAACCTTCCTCCGATCAATCTCGACCCCATACCCACTCCCACTGTTATACACAGGCACGACCTTCCCCCTCGAAGAGTCCTCCGGCACCGGAACAGCAGGCGCCGGACTCCCCTCATACTCTGGAGACGAAGAGCTCGACCCAATCATCAGCTCATCCCTCTCATCATCCTCCTCCGCAGCGGTCACGAGCCGACTCGCCTTTGTCGGTACACCACTACTACCACTCACCACCACCACCGGAGTGGTAGGCTCACTTACACCATCATCCCCCTCCCCCAAACTCACCACCTCCCCCACCCCAACAGTCCCAGGAGAAAACTCCCCATAGCAACTCAGCACAAAACTCAGAACCAGTAAAATCCTCAACCCATCCCCCCTAGCAACCCCCAACACCATCGTAACCACACACCCGATTCACAGTAACAGCAAAATCACAAAAATTCCCACACAAACATAATTTCACAAGTATCCCATCCAGGTTGTCGTAGGAAACACAAAACCACGCAACTTATCACATAACTCTGTTCCCCCGGAAACAATTAAAATCACAGTTTTCTCAGACAATTCCCACAAAATAGTAACATGCAAGGGGGTAGTGAATAAGCACCGATCACATTTACCATGAGAACATACATGATCATAATGCTACTTAGAAAGACGAGCCATTCCACTTTCAATCATCCACCCATCCATCCCTTCACACACAAGAAGCTCGTAACGGGACTTTTTCTTCTCGGGAGGTTCTCTGCAATGCTGCTGTGTAGGTCAAGTGAACGATTGCATTGTTGAGAGCAGCAACAAAACAGGAAGAAGAAGAAGAGTTCAAGAACGAGGAACGAATGGGTTCATATCACTGCTTTTCAATGTGAGAAATTTCAAGGTGTATACGATCGTCTGCACTTTGTTGCTCCGAGCAACTTACGCGTACAAAAAACTTACAGTTATTTTTTTTGCGAAAAATATACTGAGCCAACACATTTCTCGGGAGGATGATGGGGATGGTGATGGGGATGTTGTATGAATTATGCATGATTATGGTTACGCGGATGCTTAAATAACTCGTTACGTTTATGCTGCGATTTATATAAGCGTTATTGGGCTTTTTTAAAAGCACTTTTACAGTATCGCTCTCTCCATTTCTCGTGGCTGCTTTTGAATATTTTTTGTTGGAATGTTTTAAACTGTGATTAGGGTAATGAGTTGGTAGTTTTGGTAGCGATAGGGATAGAGTTTTTGGTGGAAATATTAGGGTTAATTAGGGAGTTGTGGGTTCTGGCGATTGGGTTATGATGGAGAGGAGGAGGGGCTGTGTGGTGCTGGTTTTGGTGGGGTTGGGTGTTGTGGCTGGGCTTCCCGTTGTGGATAAAGGTGGGGGCGTTGGTTTGAATGGAAAATGAGTTGGAAGTTGGTCCATTTTATAATTGTTCGTGTTTTTTTGCTCAGGGGTGTTCGTGATCACGGGCGTGAGGACGTGTCGGGAGGGGTATGGGTACTGTATCCTGGGGACGGACTGCACCGTGGATAAAGAGTTCATTCCGGATGACCAGGGTGGGCACTGCGAGGGGCTCAAGAAGGCGTTCACGCCGCGGGCGTTCTTTGTGTGCTGTCAGAGTCTGGAGAATTGTGAGGGGTTGCTATGGCTACGATGTTGATTATTGCAGAACATTTGTGTTTGTGCGTTTTAATAACTAGTTGTTTTCTCCATAGCAACGATAATCACACCACCGCCACTTCCACCATCCACGACCTCGACCACAACTCCACTCCCAGTCCAGAGCGTGGAGGAGGATGATGAGGAGGAGAACGAGTCTGGGGCGAGTGGGAACGTCTCGAGTAGCGCTAGCAGCGAGGACGCCAACAACTCGTCTCCAGAGTCTGGGGAAATGTTACACTCGAACAGCACGTTATCCAGCACGACCAACAGCCCGCTGGAGGAGGTCCACACGGAGATCAGCGTCAGCGAGGACTTTCACGTTGTTGTTAACGGGGCGGTTATTGGAGGGGAGAAGGTGGACACAACTACCACGACTACGCAGATCCCCACTCGAGTAACGACAACGACGACGCAGCAGCCGAGGCCGCAGGCGGACTTTACTCATGAGACGTGTGGGTATAAAGCAACGTTTTACAGTTCGGGTGCGGGCGCTGGGGGGATTGGGGCGAGTGCGCAGGGGTTGAGGATCGATGGGTCGAGGCTGGCAGCGCAGGTGAGAATTATGAGAGTTGGTGAGAGGATTGGGGTGTTGTTTTGTGGGTGATTTAATAGAAATGAGTTAATTGACATATGACATGAAATGGCATAAAAAGGGTTAAAAATAGGTTATGAAATTAGTTGGAAAATAAGTTAACGAGTTTCGATGTTTTCATGGCATCATCATTAGTTTAGCAGCATAATAACATTACGGAATTCAAATGGAAAGTGATGATAATGAATAATGATGATGTAAGTTCATTGGGAATAAGTTATAAAATGAGTTAAGAAATTAGTTATAAAATGGGTTAAAGAATTATAGTTATGAAATTAGTTAAGAAATTAGTTATAAAATGAGTTAAAGAATTAACCAATACCTCATCTTTACACAGCAAACCTCCCTGGTCTGCTGGACAGCAGCAATAGTCCGCTCCCCATCCTCCCTGACCCTCCAGGATCCAGGCTCGTTCATCTGCACAGGGGCGCTCATCTCGGAAGAGTTCCTGCTCACGACGGCAACGTGCGTGAGTCGGCTGTTTGCGCAGGACCTGAGTCTGTTCAAGGTGGCGTTGGGCTCGAGGCACTTGGTTCATCCGATGAATGGGCCCACTCCTGATGCCACGTATAAGGATATACTCCAGTTGATTGTTCATGAGGATTACAACATTCAGGGGTTGTTCAAGCGGGTGAATGATGTTGGTGAGTGAGTATTGAGTTTGATGATTTCGCTACTTATCGTCATGGGGATGGATGGTGTGGGTTGATTGTGTTGGTATAGTGGGGATATGATGGGGAGCGACGTGATTGTGTCTGTTGTCATGGGGACGAAAAAATACGCGTTTTCCATGAACCATCCAACGATTTTCTTCTCCTGTTGTCACGGGGATGAAGAGTCATATTTTTCTTTCGTTGTCATGGAAAAAATACTTATCTTATCCCAATCCTTCCTTTGCAGCCCTCGTCCGCCTCTCCCCCTCCCCATCAACGGTGCGGACGGACGAGCACCTGACCCCAAACCCGAAAAACGCCAGCCCCTACTGCACAGTCTGCCTCCCAGACGGCGAGGAGGATCACTCGGGTCAGGACTGCATCGTAACAGGGTTCAGTCATCCGACTGGGTCTGCTCCGAGCGCCAGCGCAGCCTCCTTCTCCTCAGGGTCCGGAGGTATTGACGAGCTTGTGGGAGGGATTGAGGGGGGCCATGGAGGGAGTAACGGGCATGGTGGGGGTCATGGGGTGCCGAGTGGTGAGAGCATTGTGATCATTTAAGCTAATTGGGGGCGGAGGATTGTGGTTTAATTGAGCGGTTCCGTTTCCATAGCACACGACACGGACGGGATCCTGCACGAGGCGGAGCAGAGGATCGAGTACGCTAACAACTGCGAGGTCCAGCTCAGCAACTTTACGGTCGCCCAGAACACGCTCCTCCGGAATGACCTGAACATTGAGGAGAGCAAGCTGGTGTGCGCGAGCGGCAAGTTCAACGCGGAGGCTTGCTTTGTGAGTTTGCACAAAAATATTGTCATGGTAACGAATTTAAACTCACCACTAACCTATTAATCCTCTCGTTTCAGTCCCCCCGGGACGCAGGCTCCCCGCTTGCCTGCCCCTCCGCCGCATCCCCCGAGCAGTACAAGCTTGTCGGCGTCTTCTCGAGTGGCTTCCACTGCGGGACGAGCTCTAGTCCGGTGCTGTACACGGATGTTAGCAAGTTTGTTGCGTGGATACGGGAGAACATGCGCAAGTCCATTAGGGGGATTAGTAGTAGTAATAGGAGGATAAGGAGGAGTGGCGTGTAGGGTTATTTTTGTGATATCATTTGAGAATTTTTTTTATCTGTATCGTTGCTATCGTTATTTGTCGAATTAAAGTGGATTAAAATGAGTGTTGTGTATGTCGTGCTCGTCATTGATTGCGACGGGGTTTTTTATTGTGACTATGGTTACGCATGACATCATCATTTATGCATTATATTACTCGAATTTATATGGAAAATGATTGGCGATGCATTGCAAGGGGTTTTTGTAGCAAAACCATGACAACTATAATGTCTTCCCAATGATCGACAGTTTAGCGGTTTAACTTGCGTTTCACCTAACGGTGGCAAGTTAATAAAATCACCCGGTCAGTCTGTCTGTCTGCCCGTCCGTGAGCACGATCGATGGGTGTACAGTTGCGAGATTTTTTACATTTTCTCTCTTTCAGCGTAAGTTTGTGACAAATCGGTTCACACCAACACCAAGAAGCCAAAGTGTTACAGGTCCTAGGCTCAACCTAACCCAACCTAACGGCCAATATATTAGGTTAGGTCAGATATTATTAGTGACAATCAACCCGCACACAGAGGGTATATCATCATTTCTTAACCCATTTCATAACTCAATTCTTGACTAATTTTATAACTCATTTCCCGTATCATCATTTTTTAACCCATTTCATAACTCAATTCTTAACTAATTTTACAACACATTTCCCGCATCATCATTTTTTAACCGGGTTGAGCCCCACTAAAAGGACATAACCTACCCTAACCCCCTTCGCCTGACGGATATTTTTTTTTGCAAATTAAACCTACTTGCTCCCATCTTTGGAGGTCCTAGTATTTGGCATAACATGTAAATACGTATTTAGCTTTCATGTAAATGAAGGCATCAATGATGCCTATAAAAAGAAGACGTAGTATGAAATCAATCAGCTACCAGTTGAACGCGCCTTGGCCGAGCTCCGTACATATAACATCCACAAGGAAATATTGGATTAAAAATCTCGGGCTGAATCTCTCCGGCTCCACTTCAACTTACCCTGCAAAACGGCAGACGGCAGCTCCTCAATGGGATGGAATGACATTCCAACTTGTTTTCAAAATCAAATAACTGAAACGTTTCAAAAATTCTTCCCCACTATAGAGTTCTCGAACACTTTGCCAAACTTGAAAGGCCCTGCGTCTGCCCTGGTTCTCGCAATACGCAACTGCGACATCACGAGCGTTAAGTTGCTGCTTGGTTATGGCGCTGATTTGAACATTCCGAACAACGGAGGGGTTTCGAACGATGAGATGAGGAAACTGCTTCGCTCCACCTAAATCTGAAACATGTGAAGTTAAAAGCAATGTTTGTTCAAAATTTTCAGAATGGTTACGAGCTTTCCAAATTTCCAAACCGCGCATTTATGTAACAATAGCACGTTTCCATAGCAACGATTTAAAAAATCCGGTTACTCCATCGTCACGTAAAAACAAATTACGTCATAACCCCCCTTCCATAAACCAATCAACCCGTCACCATACCAACGCTGCATTCAAGCGCTACAGGACGCCCAAGCAAGCAAAACATCGATAAATCGATAAAAGTGAAAACAATAACGTTGAACGCTGATAATCACCACCAGCCACCACCCCAACAGAATCAAGGTCAGTGGTGTGGCGCTTTGCATTTTTTTGTGCAACCCCGTATCAGCGAGCGATTTTATTAGCAACCTGAGCATCTTGTTACAATCGCATCAAATCAGGAATGAAATTGGGCCCATACATGAACGTAAACGCAGCGCATCTTCAAAGTGATTATAAGATTTCACTTTTTTTTTATTTTTCACAAAAAAAATCTACTTCCTCGTCATAATCCTTCTTCCTAATACTGCACCTGATCCACCTGTGTAGATTGCGGCATTTGGCCACTTGTCATAAGCCTCTTCTTCCTCATCCCTTCTCTCTCGTTTTACGTTACGGGGAGGGTTTGTATGTTGCCAGAGTTTGTCTGTCTGTCCGTCGTGCTGCATGGGTTTATTATTGTAGGGGTAACGAGGAGGGGCTGCTTTCACTGCCCCGGTTAGCTAATTTATTGATTTCTACGTAATTGATATCGTGATTGATAAACCGAAAGTTACGGTTTTTTAACGGGAAATTTCTGTTTCCACCGAAGTTGGCTGGGGCATCGCGACACACGATCGCATCATGATCGATTGGCTGAACGGCTACTACAAAATCATTTGTATTCGTACATTTCGCAAACTCGTAACCCTGACTACTCGCTACCCCTCCACCATCAGCCACCAAACAAACAATGTGTTGTCAGCTCCTGAAGATGCGCGCATTATTTACCATCTCAGTTAGCGCTACAACGCTCATCATCACCCAACTCGACTCATCCATTCCGACAACGAGTGAGGACGATGTTGATGATAAGAGAAACGAGCTGATTGACGAGGAAACGAGGTCAAGTAGAAAGTGGTTTTACTTGTTGCAGAAGAAGCGGCGGCTAGCTCTAATAAGAGGTTAAATGGAGTCTTCTTTTGAAACTGAACTAACTGGTCAGTAGTCAGTAGTACTGCTCCTCGTCGGTCACTAAACTCTCCTGTACAACTCGTTTCAAATGGAAATCTCTGGGGTGTGGATGATGATGAAAAGTGAGAGGGGTAAATAGCTGAGCCGTTCTCTCTTTTGGGGTTGCATAAAAAAAAGTGAAACTGATGATGCGGGGCTGGGATGATGATGATGTTTTGGGGTTTCCAGAGGAACACGATGGCGAGAAAGGGCCGTTGGGTTATGTAATGATCATGCATATGCATACGTTATTGCGTTGGTTTTTACAGTTGGATCGTGAGCCTTGTTTCCATAGGTATTTTTCTGCATTACTCTGAAGAACATGGACACTGTAACGGATTTGAACAAAAATTTAAGGCAAAAATACTCACAAACGCATTTAATGCATATGCTGTTATGCAATTATTATGGTGCTTTTATGCGTTTGCGTATTAACAATACAATGCCATAGCAATTGTATCAGGAGCCTTGATCGTTGTTTCCATGGAAAATGTTTGTATATGTTTTTATGTTAAGCCAGAAGGATTCACAAACTCGGTGTTATGTGTATGAATAAATCCCTATGGTAACCGTTATTTCAACGATCAGGTCTGCACAATTTACTCATGGTAAATACCCACCCAAACGATTTCAAACAGCCAGCATCGTTCAATGCCAAAACCTCCGTCATCCAAAACCACTCACCACTAACCAACACCTCATCCTTCACAAGAAAAAAAAATCAATTACACTCATCAAACTATCCTTAATTTCCCCAACAAGATTTATTACGCGCATATAACCACCCTCTTGACCTTTTCTCGTAGCCTTGGCGAATTTTATAACAATTTATTAATCATTTTTTTGCGCAATCTCAACTTCCGTCACATTTGGGTAAACAGCTGTACATTCAACGGCAGTTTAATTAACGGACCCACGCATAAATTTTAATAAAATTATTAGCAACTTACAACCGCATGTTATTAATTAGCAAACCACTTACGTAAAGACGTATCATCCTTCAAACCCTCGATCACGTAACCGCTCCACAAAGGAAAACGACTCCGTGACAGATTTGTGTGCAGAAAAAAACCCATTCACCTTACCTTTTCTCATCTTTTCCTCATCTTCACGATAAAATTATAATTTGCAATGAATAATTTATGATGACGAGGAAGGAAGGAAGGAAGGAAGGAAGATGCACTCGACAGCATCGTTGCAACAGCAACAGCCTATTCGAATCCGATAAATCAGCAAACAAGATAAGAGGGCCACTCTCAGCAAGAGTGTGGTCATCATCATCACGTATGCTGGCGCATTCTCATACTCATGTCACGCGAGAAAATCATCATCCCCATCATCATGATCATCAAACGCGTCCCTTCAGCATCAGCCATTTAAAACTCCACAATCCTGCCTGCACAGTCATGTTAGCTCAACGCAACGCTCTTTACCAACACAACGAGCGAAAGAAAAACATAAAGTCGACTGCAGTCTCCCTAACAGTTTAACCGTGAGTGGAGAAGGAGGAGGACGTTGGACAGAACACTGTAGAAATATTATTTTTTTGGGGGAGATTTTTTTTTCGGAAAAATTTCAAAGTTTTGTTTAGAAATGGAAACTGTGCAAGGGAGAAGCGTGGTCGCGCTGCTCCTGCTCGGAGCTGTCGCGTTTGTATCTGCGCAGAGGCAGTTGGCGTTGCCGGATCCTAGGTCTTGTGCGAATCGTAAGTTGAAAAATAATTCAAATTTACTGTTTTTTTTACGTTGTCATGGTTGCAGTTTTTATTACTTTTTGTTGTCATGGCAGAAAAATGTTTAGCCAAAGTTCCCATGTTCTGTTGTCATGGTATTTCTTTTAATTTCTGTTGGCATGGCAAAAACTCCTCAACAAACACACACGAACGCAAGCACATGAAAGTGAAAGTGTACGATCACCAAACATCCGATTTCATCCGTTCGTTTCCTCAAAAGTGAAAGTATCGTGCATCATCCCCTCCTTCGCATATCAATCACCCAACCCCCCAACCCTAAACTCCCCTATCACAACTGACCCCAAAAAACCAATTATTAATCATATTCAGAAAGCACCTAACACGAAAAGGACTCAAAACATAGATGAGCACAAGCATAAAAAAAAGTGAAAGGAACGCACACACACGGTAGCGCTCTCTCTCTCTCTAATCATCATTTCCTCTCAGATAATTAACAGCAACAACACACACATGACCAAGAAAAAAGAGTGCCAAACGCGTCCTTTCACAAAAAAAAAACTCTTACGTGTGTGTCCTCATACTTGATGGTGATGAGCTAACAAAAAAAAAATCTCACATCATAATAATAAATTCGTAATCGCGAAAGAAAATGGTAGCGTCATTATGCCGTGTGCCCTTCGTGCATTTTTTCATAAAGATTTCGTAATCGTCATGTTCATGTAGTTAGTTGAGTTAACTGAGGGTAGAGAAGGGAAATGGCATCATTCTGTTGTTTATTAGCTTTTCTTTTCAAGTACGGATTTTTTTTTGAAGATTTTTTTTTTGTTTTTTGGGTCAAGGGGATGGATGGGATGAGAACCGTGGTGGTGATGATGAGTTTAGCATTGGGGGTTTTTGTAGGTGCTTGATGAAGGATTTTTTGAAAAATTTGGAGGATTTGGATATGTTTGTTGCTGGATGGATAGTTGGGATAGCTTGAGATGCTTATTTTTTGCTCATGCTTAGTTTTAATGCACCTTAAATGCACGCATCCTTTTCATACATTTTAAATGCACCCATTTACAAAATCTTGAAATTGAAATCCATTTTGTAAAAGCACTCCTGTATCTGATCGTTTTAAATGCACCCACATCAATTTCTTCCTAAATGTTAAATGCACGGTTTTATGAAGGATTTTTTGAATATTGGGAGGATTTGTGCTTTGGAGTTGTCGGTGGCCGGATGAATGTGTGGGAATTTGGGAAAAATTTTTGAGATACGGATTTCAAATGCACCTATCTTTATTTTAAATGCACTTTAAAAGCATCCGCAAGAAAAGTATTTTAAATGCACCTATACTAAGTCCTCCTACTGTTTAAATGCACGTACACTTTTGCATACATTTTAAAATCATTTTCCTACATTTTATAATTTTAAATGCACTTTAAATTCACCCATATCAATTTCTTCCTAAATTTTAAAAGCACCCACAACAATGCGCTTAATTTGTGTTTTTGAACAGGAGTGAAGCACGCGAGTTGGAGAGACCCCCGCGGAGTGGTCCACAACTACTTCTTCTCGTGGGAGCACGGCCCAACGAGGAACTTGGAGGTGGACTGGCTCGACGCCCGAAACATCTGCCGTCGTCACTGCATGGACGCCGTGAGCATCGAGACCCCAGCGGAGAATGACTTTGTGAAGCAGAGGATCGCTCGGGGGAGGGTCAGGTATATCTGGACCAGCGGGAGGAAGTGCAACTTTAACGGGTGCAATCGGCCTGATCTTCAGCCCAATCTTATCAACGGCTGGTTCTGGAGTGGGAGTGGGGCGCGGGTTGGGCCGACTAATAATCGGGCTAACGGAGACTGGAGTCATACTGGTGGGTTTGGGAGGGCGCAGCCGGATAACAGGGAGATTGCTCAGGTTTGTTGGGAGAAATACTTTGGGGGTAATGTGAGAATTTCTGTGATCTAATAATTTGTGTTCCGTTGCAGGGCAACGACGAGGCCTGCCTCTCCATCCTCAACAACTTCTACAACGACGGGATCAAGTGGCACGACGTCGCCTGCCACCATCTCAAGCCCTTCGTCTGCGAGGACTCTGATGAGCTGCTCAACTTTGTCAGATCCAGAAACCCTGGCACGAGGTTGTAAGCTCCACAGCAACGATGCTGACCGTCGGGATACTTTTTTGTGGGGGATACCTTCTGATTTTGTACATTTTTGTACAAAGATTCGCGATGGAAAGGTTTTACTATACGAGCATATAATCATGCAACGCGAGATTTTACTTCTTCTTCCTTATAACTTATAGTCAATATACTAAGTATAGCGAAACGATAGCGGGAATTTTTTTTTGTAAAAATTCTGTTTCGATAGAATTTATCTTGTTTTAAGACTTAATTTATGATGATGCTATTTTTTTATTGAGGACCGAGATAACTGCGTGTTGATTTTTTTGTTGAATTTGTGTATTTTGGAGGAAAATAATAAAAAAAGGTGTTGAAAGGAGTGAGGGAGACGAGATGTTTCGTGGTTGCTATGGGGGATGATTTACATAAGTCATAAATGACGGGGATGACAAAGTGGATTCCAATCTGCATACGCAATCGGGAAATTCAAACATCACGGTGATAGGGAAACAGAAAAGTGAAAAATTATGAAATTTTCGGCCATATTGAAAAAAAAACGTTGCTGTTGGTTTCGTGAGAACTTTCATGATTATTGCGATGGAGATGATGAAAGGGGACGACAGTGATGATGTGGCATAACGGAAAATTGGTAGGAATTACACTAAAATGATGGGGATGACTACAGTAGTACTCAAATTTTGGCACTTTCAGAACAGCTCACATCAAAACATCCAATGTTGCCATAACGGCATGTGCTTAAAACAATGTTGCGATGGGGAAAAATGTTGGAGTTGATGGAAATCGCAAAATTAAGGCCCCACTGCAGAACCTTTCGAAATAAGTTATTGTATAGTTTCCATAACAGCGGATCATACCAAAAAACATTTTAAAACAACATAATCATCACGGTTTTAATAAAACAATTGTTCAACAGCATAAAAAAAACAGATAAAAGTCTCTAAAAACATCTCACTACCAACTACATAAATATTAATATTAAAAATTATGAAGGGCTTTTTTTTAAAAATTTCTCGTTCCACGTAAATACACTTGTGTACGTTTACATCCACTTCTCCACAAACAGTATCTCAAAACTGCTGAACAGTCAAACTCACAATCTTAACGTTACTCCCTCCTTCACCGCCACCCTCGCCATTACCATAGTCCGGAGGATAGTTCCCGTTCTGTATGTCTATCTTGGTCCAGTAGTCGGAGTGATTGTTCATGAGCACCTTGGCGAGCATGTTGTCGTTGATTGAGCTGTTGGCGTTGGTGCTGTTGGCGCTGTACTGGGGGATGCGGATCTCGACTGGGATCTGGAACCTGTAGTTCTCTGGGCCGAACTTTACGAGCGGGCTGAGCATCTTTTTCTTCTGGGTGGAGGAGGACGGGGTGTTGAGGAGAAGCGTGGAGGTGTCTGGAGAGAAATAAAGAAAAATTGAATGATAAAATTGGAAAATGTGTGCATTTAATGCGCAGAAGGAAATGGGTGCACTTGAGATGCATTTAATGTGTAGGAAAAAATTAGAATGCGGGTGCATTTAAAATGGTCCATTAAAAGTGCGTTTAAAGTGCATTTAAATGTATGGAAAATAGGATGGGTGCATTTAAAGTGCATTTAAAGTGTTCGAAAAATTGCAGAAGGGTGCATTTTAAATGTAGGGAAATTTTTGAGCATGGGTGCACTCAAAGTGCATTTCGATGTGGGAAAAAATTGTAATGGGTGCATTTAAAATTTCAGGAGTAGTAACCTGCACCTTTCTGACAAAAGATCCTAAAAATTGATAAATTGATAAAAACTCCATCCTCACCATCCCGAACGTTGTAGTCGACGATTTGGAACCAGACGTTAACGCTCTCCCCAACAGGAATGGCCCTCTCCGGTATGAACACCTCGATAGGTATCTGGTTGCCAAAGAGTCCCTTTTGGATCAGTCTCCCTCCCCTCCAGTCAAAGTACCCGGACGTGATGGACTGCTGCTGATGTGATTGAGCCTGTAAAACCTGCTGCTGCTGCTGCTGCTGCATCATTATCTTGCTGTTCATTGGGATGTTTAGATACGTTTGGCCAGTGTCGTCGTCGTCGTCATCGTGACCGTTGGTTTCGTGCTGCTTTGCGGCGTACTTCCTGTTGAGCGTGTTGTTGGGAATGAGCTTTGGTTTTGGGGGCGGGACTGGTTTCGGGGGGATTGGGGTCGAGTTCTGTTTAGATGGGGACTGGGTTATTGGGTAAAACACGTTTGGGTTGGAGGAGGATGGCTTCTTTGTTCTGTCGATGGCAGGTGGGGGAATGACGCTGTTTTGGGGTCTTGGGTGAGGCTGGGCTGTTGTCGCCCGCTCCCTTCTCTCGAACACTGGGCTGTGGGCGAAATTGTTGCTTGGGGACTGGATGTGGAGGTGGTGGGTTGGGGTGGTTGGCTGTCTCATGGTGACCATGCTACTCTCGTCGATCGGCCTGTTTCCCACGCTCGTGCTGCTCCTGTGCAGACTGCTGCCCGTCACTATCCTCTTCTCGTACACGTTGGAGTCGTCATGGGGATTGTCGTTGGTGTCTATAATTGAGCAGGGGGGTGGGATGTTGAAGTTTGGGAACTTTATCGAGGTCATTGAGGCGGGGGACGGGGAGGTTGGGGTGAACGTGTTGAGGTTTGAGATGCTGTCTGCTGACTTTTTGTGGTGCGGGTGGGTTGAAACTGGGGTGTTGTGGTGGTTATGATGGGAGGAGGATTGGGGTCGCGTTGGGGTTGGGCGGTTGTGGTGAGGGGTTGATGAGGATGAGCCCAGGGGGCCTGCGGACTGTGGGCGTTTTGATTGGGGTGGGTTGGTGGGCTGCTGGGTTGTTGTGGGTTGCTAGAATGGGGAAAGAGAGAAAATTATTAGGTTGCTATGGAAATAATTGAGAGATTGAGAGATTCCACACAATCAGCCATAAAAATTAATCGCACGCTCGAGAACCTGCTACGAATAACCGAACACTTTGATATTTTAATTGTTGTGGCAACTGTCTGGCTTTTAATAAAAATATCATTTTTGGTTGCTATCACAATATTGATTTAGTTGGAAAAATTACAAAAATGGTCTTGTAACCATGGGAACGCACCCTGTCAACAAAACCTGTTCTTAAGTTCCACGCATCATAAAAATCATCGAATTTTCGAATCCCAAGTAACCAGACTTTGTTGCTTTGACAATCTTATCTCGTTGCAATAACATTGCTCTGGCTATTCGTAGCACCGCTAACCTATCATAAGCATACGGTCAAACGACAGGAGAAGAGATAGAAGGAAGGACAAGCTGAGACGAGCTACCACCACCGCAAGAGCTAGGAAACATCACGATTCCACCACCTCCATGCAATAACCGCCTCCCGTCACCAAATGTTAGTAAATCAGCAGAGTTCTGTTCGAAAGTTAGAGTGAATTAACATGAAATGGTCAACAATACATCACAAAACCCCTCCACCCCCTCTTTACCTTGACAAAGTACACGGAACGCCCAGTAACTCCCCCACCCCCTCCCTCCTGAGTAATCAGCCTGTACAGCCCCCTCCCCCCACCTTCAACATCCCGTACATCCACCCTCCCATCCAGATACCCCCCCAGCTTCTCGCTCACCACCTTCTGGATGACCCCCCAGAGCTTCTTGACCTTCCCGTAGTTGCCACCATCCAGCTCCCTCACCGCCCCCTTAACGTCGTCCTTCCCCATGAAATTGACGTACACCACGTACGGCACGATCCCGGAATCGTACAGCTCCTGCACCGCCCGCACGCTCACCAGCTCCCTGACCACCCGCACCCGCCCGTCCCCAAACTCGAGCTCGTCGAGAGAGCCCACGGCCTTGAACAGCCGCGACGCGTGCTTCATCCCCATCAGCGCGTCGACCACGAGGCTGTTGAACGGGCTGTAAATGATCACCGGCCTCCTCTCCAGCCCGACCCCGTCGATCCTCTCCACGACCTCGTAGGCCTCCTCCTTGCTCTGGTCGCAAACGAGGAGCTCCTCAAACTCGCGGCTCCGAAAGCTCGTCGTCCGCTTCCAGCTCTTCTTGAGCAGCTCGCGCCCGTTCTTGAGGTTCGGGATGATGAGCTTCTCGCCACCGCCGCAGACGTTCCCGTTCGAGTCGACCCGGTAGGCCTCCCAATGTCCCACCAGCCCGTTCACTAGCGTGTCGGTCACGAACAGGATCTCGTGGAGGCGGAAGTTGTCGGACGCGACCCTCGTGCGGATAAAGAATTCGTCGTTGTTGGCGTTGCTGTGGAGACCCGTCTGCTTCTCGACCGTGAGGTTGACGAGCGTGTCGTTGGGGATGGAGGAGAGGATCTCGATGGCCTGTTCCCGAGTTGGAGGGGTTGAGAGGAAGTCGTGCTCGTTCACGCGGATGATCTTGTCGTTGATGCAGAGGCCCTGGAGGTCCGCCTGGGACTTTTTCTGGACGGCAGACACGATGATTCCGGACTTGTTTCCTCCTGAACGGATAAAAGTTATTAGAGTTTTGTTTGGTTGTCATGGAAAGTAATTGTGTGGGCATTGACAACAGTTTGTTACCATATCGTGGATTAAAATTTTGGTTACCATGGAAACGAATTACGACAAAATGTAACTTTACCATGAGTGAGTTAAATACAGTTTAATAACCACTGAAACGTAACAGTACGTTACCATGGAAAGATATAAAAAACCCTCACCTGAGAGCCGAATCCCAAGCTGGTTCTGCTTTATAAAGTTGATTGAGCGAATCGCGTTGATTGAGTTACTAACACTGACCCCATTGTTTTGATCAAACTCTGACGGCAGCGGAGGTCTTGGCGGCGGAGGCGGCGGCGGAGGTGGAGGGAATATCGTCGAGTCAAACGACTTGTTGTTGTTATTGTTCCTCGTCGGCGGCTGGACGTAGAGGTTCCCAATCACTGACTGCTGCATGGAAGCGTTCTGTTGCTGTAGCAACAACCCGTTGTTGTTCTGCTGGCTATTGTTATTCTGCCCCGCAGCCCTGCCAGGCCCTCCACCCGACGACCTCTTGACCGTGAGGTTGAGGTTGGTGCTCTGCCCCTGGCCTTGACCCCCCTCCTCCAACACCCGCTTCAGCTCCTTAACCACGACCTTCTCGCTGAACAGCTCGTTGACGCGGAGGCCCTGGATCTTGTCGATGATGTCGCCCTCGCGGAGGCCGAGCGCCGGGCTGTCTACCGTCTTTATCTGGAGGGTGACGGAGACGGAGAAGCCGAGGGAGTCGAAGGAGAGCTTCTTGAGGCGTTTTGTGTTGACTGGGATGGAGGTCTTGTAGGTTGTGGGGTTGACGCGGCGCTTGACGCGGAGGTGGACTGATGGGCCAGAGTCGCGGAGGATCTGGACGGCTGTGGAGTAGTCGACGTTGTCGAGGGAGATCCCGTTTGCGGAGGTGATGCGGTCGTTTATTCTGGGAGATGAGGTGAAAAATGAGAGAGTTGAGTATTTTATGGGAAAACAAAAATATGAAAGTTTTTTTTGGTTGCTAAGGTGAAATTTTGAGCGTAATTGTTTGAAATGCTCAATATTCGTATAAATGGAGTACTGAGAACCATGGCAGCGTATGGAAATGTTTTAGAACCGTCACTATAGCAACTTTGTAACGAAGAATCAAAGTTAATGATTTAAAATCACAAAAATTTCAATATACTCACTGCAACTTCCCCTGGGCCGGCCCCCCTTTCAAAACATCAGATATGGCTATGGCGGGATCCCCATTGGCAAAGTGCGGGTTGTCTGAGCCGCCGCTCACGGCTATCCCAAACCCGTATCCAGGCACTCTCGTTAAGCTCACGTTCACGTACTCCCAGTTTCGGGAGACTGTTGAGGTCTAGAAAAACAGGACAAGCACGTATTAGCATCCCAATACCCTACCCGTCATCCTTGGCAACCACACCCATTCTCGCAAAAACTTACACAAACATAATTGACATCATCCAGACTATTACTATTAGCTACCGTTCCCACAACAACGCGGTCATTCAACAACTCATTCCGACCAACTCCGTTACCATGACTACCAACCGGCTCCGTGTTACTATCATTACTGATAGTTACAGGACTGGTGGGATCATGCACCTTGCTGTTCTCATGGTTACTAACGGCAACACTACCGTGATAATTATTATGTCCGCTCGTGTTGCTACTGCTGCAGCGGCCGAGGGAGCCGTTCTGGAGCGTGACGCTCCTGTCGAGCGAGCTGAATCGGGATGCTGGGGTGTACGGGCCGTTGTGCGTTATGTTGGGGAGGCCGATAATCTCGAACGCGTTGTCATGCCCACCGTTGCCAATAGCGTTCTGGTCGTTGTTGATAATGTCGAGAATGTTCTGTCTCGTGCGAGTCCTGTTGTTTCGGGGGAGGGGGGTCGGTTTTTGGGGGGAGGGGAAGCTGGGCTGCTGCTTGAGCGGGGAGGGAGGGAACAAGTTTTGCTTGATCGGTTTCACCGGGCTGTAGCTGTTTGTCTCGTCGTAATACGGGTAGGGGGGTGGGATTCGAATGGGGGTGTTTTTTATCGGGGAGGGGGGGATGATCGGGTTATTTGGGAGGGGTCTGTGGGGAATCACGAACGTGGGGGGTTCTTCAGGCATTTTATATTGAGCTGTTCTTTGGCACTTGAGGTTGAGCAAAAATGGGGAATAAATAAAGAGGGTTGTACAGGAATGTACGGTCACTGTCGTTGAGCTGAAATCCTTTTTTTTTGTACTGGACGAAGAAGAAACGGGTTTTGCTGCCATGTTTGTGATGGGATGAGCACCGTGAGTGTTTGTATGCTCGTTTCTCTCTGATTTTTTTTTTTAAAACGGGTAGGGTTGAGTGATGCTGATGCAACAGGTGGAGTGTACTTGTTGCATGCTATTGTTGTCCAGGAGGGCTACCTGCTAGTGTAGCGCTTGATTGAACGAACGGGTAGGGTGGAGAAGTGGACGATGATGTTGATGACGAATTGGTACAGGGATTTGCTTTTTTAGCATGGATATGGATGTTGGACACGGTTTCCATGGTTTCAAATATGGGTTGTTTCCACTGATTTTCGAAGAGACTCTCACATTTCGGTAGTTAAAAAACTGGAGAATTCGTTCGTGTTGCGTTGGGCATAGCGTATCGATGGGTTTTGAAAAAATGTGAGAAATGTGTTGGGATTGTACTTTTTAATGGCTTTTACATCTTCTTTGCTACATTGTTCATACATTACCATAGATTTAAGGGTTAGACAG
>JAQGAH010000246.1:0-55241 GCA_034696885.1 Lepidocyrtus paradoxus | reverse complement strand
CCGCAAGAAAAGGCTTAGTGTGAGTGAGACCTTAACGGAGTTTGTGCCATCTAGATAAATTGGTATCCACAGTACTTATAGATACAGCTTCAGCTTACCATTCCACAAGAACACCTTTCGTGACATTCACCATGATCTTTAATTTTAATTTTAACTAGCACTTGTTTAGACAAACACTGAAGACCACCGCCACCAGTGTGATGCTCCTGCTCCACAGCGTAACCGACATTAACAAGTTTATAAACGGTTATCCTTCGAAAATGAGCAGTAAACAAAGGCAAGACCCATTGATAAACTGACGACGACGCATCAACAAAAACAATCAATACCTGTACAGCTTTTCGAAGCTTGCTGAATACAGAATAGTACAACAAATTTAAAAAACGTCCTTCCCGCAATTGCCTTCGGGGTACCGTGAGATTTGTTTTATGTATTAGGGTAAACGGGAAAATGAATTGTTTATATTTTTGTGCGGAAGCAGCAAGCAAGATGTTCGGTGGATGTAAGATTTCCGATCATGGAAATCTGTAAATAGTAAATACGGCTTTTATTTAAATTCAGTCACTTAATTAGTTTGTTAATTTCAACTAGTTTGGTTTTGGGAGATATATTTAGTTATTATACCCCAGTGTCTTTAGGTTTCAGTCATCTCCTTACGTGACCATCTACTCCATTGTTGTTTGTATGTTTTCGAGAGGTTCGGGAGTTCATAGTTCATCTCCCGCATAGGTCGACAGGGAGGGACAGGGTATGTACAAAAATTAGTCTTTGTATGGCTTAAATTAAATAATGAAAATATCTTATGTAACCGTGAGCTTTTTAATTGAAAGCTAACTAGACTAAATATTTGCTCCATCCAGAGAAGCAGTCAACAATTAAACAGGTTACTTGATTAGATATCTGTCAAGAACGGTTACCACTTACAAAGAGGAGGAGGAGGGCTTTGGTGTTGTTGGACTTACAAATGTGGAGTAGTCAATAAAGAAAAATACAGTATCGTCGGTATTTTGGAAAAGGCGCAATAATGAACGTACCCCGATTTGCCATTCAGCGATTGACGCTGGGATTTAATTTAAAATCTCATGGACTAACGTCACTATGCCAGAATTACATAAGAAGTTTGGTACATGGGCCCCGTTTCCAAATTTCTAGCAATTATCCTATGAAGGCTGACATTCTGGGGAAGAAGTCACTCACAGCGATAACTCCGCAACAGCGGTGGCCATTATTGAAAGCTAATCAGTTGTTTCCATCTGCAATAAGACTGATTCACACTACTGGGAACAATAAAAATGAGGTGCAGGAGAAGGAACGGATGCTACCGCCTTTGATGACGTTTCCGCATATTGTGTGGCCAAGGTTCGTTAACGCAATCCGGAACTGGTTCTTCATCAACTTTATCATAAAGCCTTATTTCGATAAAGAGTTTTCAATGAATGACTTTCTTCTTGGAGTGAAAGAGGTAGATGAGGCTGATAAATAAATTCGTATTATGATTATGAATCGAAATATTTTTGCTCAGATAATCATGTAGATTATCAGTTATACAGTAATAATTGTAACAATTATGATTTGTTGATTTTAGGCGGTCTCTGTTGTTTCTAATAAACTGTCAGAGGGTAAGTTGGATGACTTAGAAGGGTTAGTGGAGCCTTCAGCCCTGGCTCAACTTAAAGAGTCCATCGCTAACTTTACCGTATTTCAACAGCAGCTTCTTCGAGTTGCAGCGGAAGACATCTTTTTCGTTTTCCCCTACCAAATTGGAATAATTATTCCTGACGAGGAAGGATCTCCGGCTCAAGGTATTATATTAGGGTTTAAAAAGCGTAACCTAAAAAACCATTGTAAACATCCGCAACCCATTTTTCCCATTTATTTTTTTATTTTTAAAAACTATTTTTTTTTTGTAGAAGAGTACGTGGAAGGTGCTACCAAAACACCACAAACTAGACATGTGGAAATAACAGTTTGCCTCCATGTGCTCAGGGGTCTAGCGGAAAAGCAAAAGAGTGGGGACACCGGAGGCAACTTTAATTTTCAGGAATTCACTAAAGATGACAGGAACAAGTACAACGTGATGATATGCAACTATCGCTTCTTTAGAGATTTTACTGAGGGGAACCCAGATCCCAGCTGGATAGTCAATATGGTTAATCAGTTTCTTCCCGCAGAGCATCACCGATAAAAAAAAACTTGTATTAGCCAAAGTGTTATTTATGATAGACCTTCACTAACAAACATAGAATATCATAGATTATTTAATATGATATGCAATTATGAATTAGCGATTGGTGTGTTCATCCATTATAAAGTTCGATGTGTTCGAATTAAAATCAATAAAATGACTGCAGGGAATACGAAAAATTGTATGAATAAATCGATATTTATTGTTTCAACATATGTAGTCAATAATATTTCCATTACTAAAGCCTTCAGGATTCATATCGGCACATACCGTACATTATTTAACAAATAATTTCTTTACATTTTTTTAAGACCAGTTTTGTTCTAAATTAATGCTTTGTCGATATTACTGATTACGATAAGTGTGGTGATGGGAGACAGACTTAAACACCTAAATTTACAAGAACTTGACACTAGACTAAACTATGTTTTGCATATAGAAGGAAATGTTGATGGCGTGGTTAAGTGAATTTCAAGTGTACACAATTTATTACACAATCTTCTTATAAAATAGTGCTAATAAGAGAACTGTCTTGAAAAAATTATTTCTTTTCTCCATCTCATCGCCACATACGTATAACATAGCGTACATTTATATTAGCAGCTAATGATGGCGAAAGTAATCTAGAAGCTGTCATGCTGATTGATTATTACTCTCATGTGAGGTCCAGTGAAGTACCTGGTGTTGAAGTGCTCAAAAAAATCTGTGTAGCTTATCATAATTTTTAACCCCTTTAGTAAATTACAAGATTCATTGATTTCACGCGTAAGAATATGAACGACTGCAGTTAAACATATTATAGCATTAGTATTCCGAAATTTTTTAAAGATAAGCACACTAGTTTTCATACGTATAGCTTGTTTCATAAATGCATGTTAGATTATATAATCTGTAGTACTTTATGTACAATGGAGATTGAAAATTAAGTTTTTTTCTTTTCTAGAGAGACATTATTATTGTGTCGATTTAGTATATTATGTCGTGTCTTATAACTCTACAGCTTATCTTTGAGAATATGGCAAATCGTGCATAGAGCTACATATATCTTTTCGACTCTGTCAACGAAACGAACACAAATGGTGTGTGAGGAGTGAAAACCAACAATTGATCAGTATACTTAGACTTAAATGTTAATTGCGACAGTTAATGATAATTTTATAGCTCTAACGAATAATATAGCTACAGGTGAAATGAGTATTTAATCAATCCATCGACATCCCCGCCTACTTTCCTTTTACCGAATGTAACGCGCTTCACATCATAAATATTCCCGGAAAAATGAGATTAGAGGAATACTTAAAGACTTTGACAATTTAACGATAAACTATAAGTAATTCTTATACTGTCCATAAAACGCTATTAAACAACTATTTCCTATATATCGTGCCTGCTGAGTTAATGCTAAAGAGCGATAAAATAGATTTGGGTTCTACGAGAGAAATCATGTATATGTTTTGTCTTTTTCAATTCCTTACTAGCAATACGGTTATTAGTCGTCCCTATAAAATTATAAAAAAAGATGCTATCACAGCAGGATAACCAAATTGATAACATGTATAGTTTTATTCGTGAACAGAAATCCCGTTACTTTCACTTTCCCATATTTCACAACTAGTTTGAGAAAATAGGGCCATGTTGTCATAAAAGCTTTTTCTAAAGTCGAATACTTAAGTTCAATAGTGCAGTAGTAACTTAAATATTATAGTTTTTACTAATTTGCAAGCATTCCCTAAAACCCTTCTTAATTATTGCCAGAGAAAACTTTCACTTTGCAGTTTAGCAATAAATCCCCGTGTCAAGAGATACAGGACTACACAAAGACTGCGAACGACCGATATATGAAATATGACTTTAGTTAAAGGACTTTGCGTGCATAATAAATGTTGCTGTTCTTACTCTATAGATGCATTTCTGTAAAAATTCATAAAATATAGTCAATATATAGGCAATTAATAACTAACTTCCACGTAGTTAAAAAACGAACATAAAAACAGAACCCGTTATAAAAAGAATTACATCGAAGTCTTTTGGTTTGGCTAGCCGGTACGCTTTCATCTCTGCGTAGTAATTATAAAAAGGTATAAAAAACCGGAATCGCTACAACGGATGTTTTTATAAATATTAATCTAAATGCACGTGAAAACAGTTAAAACAGAATAACAATCCTTTTCCCTTACATAACTATCTGTCTAGTAGTACATTATACTTAGTGAAGGTTACAAATCTCTATAATTAACCTTGTCATGTTTTTATACTTTCTTATTTCATAATAAATCATTTTACACTAGCAAGTAATTAAGTATGACTATTTATGAATTAAATACATTTTCTGTATTTTGCATTGATTATTGGTTTTTTACATCGATGAACATTTTGCAGATAGCAAATGAGACTAGAATGCGAATGATGAAACTCTGCTATTATTTGTGTTTTTTGGTATGAAAACTGCCGTCCCTTGAATCACAGTCTAACTTTCACTATTGCAATATCGGGAGTTTGCAAGAAGAGTTGTTAATGTCATGTCATGTTTCAGCCATATTATCATGGCTCTGGCCTTAATTCTTTCATTCAGTTTTTTTTAGCAATATTTTTGACTGTTCATCAGAGTTGCCCTTCTCAAACTGCGAAACTTTGCCGAAGAGTGCTACAATTTAAATAAATACTTAACTAACACCTGGATGTCCTATACAAATATAACAAAGGAATTTAACCTTTTTTCTTACGGAGTTTCATTAGAGAATGTATGAATACATTTAACCATATTATCGGCACTGAATATCATACATGCGTTACAAACTATTCATCTTATCCATCTACCAATTATAGCTAATTATTATTTCCGCTTACAATCATAGGTATAATCTTCCTACCTATAGCCTTTTGTTATTTTTTATACAAGATTTAAATACAATCTTTGTCCCTTCCCGATTGACAAAGTTATATTGGGCCCACCGTTTTTTCCCACCATTTGCCAACAATCGGCAACTCAACTTTGGTACAACGCAAATTCTACGCAAGTTATTTTAAGCTTAATCATTTCCACGCAAATTCTATGTTCATTTTTGGGAATCAAAATATTATGTGTCGTTTCTGCGCAAATCCGGTACCTAAAATGTAGAACGATAATATGATTTGTCGTTTCTACGCAAGTACAATCCACCTAAACCGTAGGGTGGTAAGTTGCATTGTCGTTTTTGCGCAAGTCTGATCCACACAATATACAATGGTAATTTGTGTTGTGGGATCTGCGCAAACACGATTCTATTTAATTGCTGTACATGCTATCGTATAAACAGGCTATCACAATCCCACGCAAAATCCACGCAAAAGCGATTATAGCTATTTAACGTTAACTAGTCGCATCGCTATTTCTTTTGTAATTTTAGTTAAATAAACATTGCTGATATAAGGTTAGCACGAATTTTAATGCACAATAAGATTCAGAACATATTTTTCTATCTAAAAACGATTTGTAACATAACACTGTTTGAACAAACTACTGAATAACTGTTAGCTAAACGAGGGTCCATAAGTACAAGCATGGTAGTGAAATAAGACATCTATGTACTCTCTTACAGTAAGTTTAAATGCTATTTGATGAGTTTATGGCAGTGGCAGCTGGGGTGGGAGTCCAGGGGATGATGAAGGCTTGAGGGTTGGCTTCGATATGGTTTCACTTCAGTGGAACGTGCATGAATATTAATAGTTATAAAATCAGCAATCGTTCTTATTGAAAAAACACAACGTAACTGTTACATACAACAGTTATATCGGTCCGACGCAATAAAGTACCGTAAAATTTGCGCAGAAACGATACTAAATTATTTTCTCAGAACTCGACTTGCATTGTCGTTATTGCGCAATATTTGTTGGTTGAAATCCTCATGGGCCCAACGGACATTACTTGCAGTTGGCCAACTGTATCGTTTTAGCGCAATTGTTGTAAGTGTTTGTCAATCGGGTTACAGTTGTACTTAGTTATAGGTTGTTTGATATATATAATAAAAATTATCATCTACAACATTCTCTCTCATTTTGTATTACTTAGTGTGATCCATCATCAATTCATCATCATCAAAAAACTATATAATATTTATTAATGTTATTTGTATTTTTTTAGTATTCATGTCGCTGTGTATATGTATCTTGTAAATGACCAAGGGAAAGGCAACTCTATATCATATACATACCCCAGACGCTTTTGTTTTATTGCAGAAAATTGTGGAAACACGGATTTCTCTTTAACTCTCTTGAACAAAATATTTATGTGTAGTTTTCTATCTAATCTTGCCTATAGTTTATGCTTGGTGTGCACTTTAAGGACCTTATCTAGGAGAACGTATAGTGTTTTTTTTATACATTTGCGATTTATGACGACGACGTCTTTGGTGTGGTATCGTGTTCTGAATTTTTTCCTACACTAAATATCCAATACCGCAGTGTAATATGTTTCATCATCCTTATCTCCAAACTGTTTACGACTTTCACCTAAACCCCTCTCTAAACGGTTTAGCCTTCCATACTAAGAATATAGAGACTATTTATGTATGTTCCATTTTTAGTTGTGTTGTTGGATTTCTTCTTCAACGAAACTATATAAAGGTAGTTAGACATACCGATAGATTGATGATGAGGATATATATTCATTATAAAATACACGAAAACACGCTTTGTAAAGTTAGATTCTTAAGATGTGAAATGAGATGAGAGGAGTTACCTTATATTGATGAAACAGTCATTGAAAATTGCACATGCTTTGGTAATATTCGCTGGATTTTTTTCTCTAAGACCATTTTTTCAACCATTAGTCGATACGATAGTAGTTCTTTTTTTGGTAAATAAAGAGCCGCTGTGGGAATTGGGCTTTTCGTGCTTGAAATTTGTAATTGTCAGGAATTTCGCAATTTGTTTCTTCATTTTTTCTGTGTCTATAAGTTTTTTGCCTTCTTCCCACTGAATAATTCAGTCTTTTCTTAAAAAGGAGTAGTGGAAATCAAGTAAAATGATTCTTCCTTCTTCTTTTTTTATCCCTAAAATGTATTATCCATCTTAGTTAATAAACGCGATTTATCTTAATCTTTAGCTGATGTAGGTAATATCTCCATATTTGTATGAATGATAAGATACCAATGAATAGTTTCTAGAATATATAACACGTTGTGACTAATATTGTATATAAGTTAATGTGATTTTAGATGTTCCTTAACAGTGCACTTTAGGTACTCAGGAGAGGAGAGCTGAGTATGGTGACTGGAGAAAGTGCTACTGTTCCGTAATTGGATGCTTGATGTTGTAAGGTATATAATCTATGCTGGCTTTTTCCTATTCCTTCACTTTGTCAACAACGCTGGGATCTTAAAATCAGAGATAAACTTTCTTCACAGATCTTGCAGTTCCGTAACCATCATTTAATGGAATATTAGGCTTAGGACCTCCTTGAGGAAGTCTGTGAGCAGTTCCAAATCCATCCAAGTGGAGACCCCCACCTGGTCTTACACTCCCGAAGGCATCAGGGACTCTCCCACGGGAGTTTAAATCTCCTTCAAATCTGTCAAATTAATGAAAACTTAATGAAATTCATGAGAGATTTCACAGGCGGAGGAAAGCGTATGAGGAGGACTAGGCTTTAATTTGCACCTGTATAAATCTCTTGTGTAAGGTTGGGCAAAGTGAAACATTGTCGTTTCCTGATGATCTGGCTGATGATTTACTTGAGGCAAAACGTTGGAATTATTCTTCCCATCAAGGACTGGCTCTGCATATGTCGCTTCCTCCTTGCCCTCCCCGACCAGCCTCCTGTAAGGAGAAATAAATTATTTTTAGAAAATTACCAAGAACACCTACATTCATCTCATTCCAAGACAAAGTGAAAGTATCCTTTTCACTGAAAAACTGCATAAGACCCATAAGACTTACGTGTTAATGTTGAGGTTGTGCCTTTGCTCAAAGTACTCATAATCTGTGTCAGGATAAGGGATATTATCATGCTCCTTCCTGCATCGTTTCGCACATCTAAAAGAAAAAATTAGAGAAGTGCATGCCATTTTTTTTGTTAATGAGGTAACAGATAATTTCACAAATGAAATGGGATATACTAGCTTACCCCCATCCAGCGATGAATCCCAGGAGGACGGCTAATACACAGCCAACTCCGACAGCAATTGACAAAGTTTCCGCTGTATATGACTCGCGCCTCGGCCCAACCACTACAGATACTTCATTTACTTCCTATAAAACGAAAATGCGCATTATGTGATGGCTCTACTTTCTGAAAACTCTTCAGATCACTCAATTCACCCAGACACTCACTCCAGCAATGAGAGCAGGAGGAAGGGAGAAAAAGGGAAAGCGGTAGGTCATGCCATTAAGCTTACAAGTGGAAAACGGGTTTTCTCTTCATAGCAAACATTTATTACCTCTTTATTAGACTGGCCATTATCTGACAAAATGTTGATAGTTTGACTCCCCGATGAATCTACAGCTTTGGAGGTGCTCTTATGCTGTTCAGAGGGGACAGAATTGGAAATAATGCTATTTGTTTGCTTTGGACAATCAGAATGATTTCCTTCGGATACATTCTGGATATAATCTCGTCTGGATATGGGTCTATCTAATGGAATCGTGACACATTTCGATTCTCGCTTATGCCATGCGCAGTAAGGTGATTGCAGCGCCACACAGTCACTGAAAATAGAGAAAAAAAGAAATTGATGCTCATGAGTTCAATTCAACCCACACATCCCCACTGTAAACTGAGTATGTACACAAGGACCGATTTTTTTTTTTGGATCTACCCCGTTAACTCCTCGGAAAGTAAAATATTCTGGGATATATAGCCTCAACTCTATATAGCTATTCCAGCTCTATGTACATTTATTTATTACATTACTCCAGCTCGAAGGCTGACAGCAAGGAGCCGACACAATTTCATAAAGGTCCTTTCCATTAGCCTAATGAAAATGGTTACGGGTAATACCTGCACGATTTGATGCTTGAAGTAAAGCACTGACGAACATTCATTAATTTTAGGCTCTGATCCGAACCAACAAGGAGTTTAGGTGGGGAGCCACCAAGGAAGAGCATCTCACGCACGGGACTCTTAAATACTTGCATCTCCCATGTCAACACAGTTTTCACCGCATTCCTCCCGACGTTTACCATACTGAGCACTTTCCCATCATCTGAAAACCGAGACAATATAATCCTTTAAGAATAATATATAACTGGACGTGTACTACTTATTCCTGCAAGATAAACTCACAGCAGGGTGAGCATCCCCACTTTCCCTTATTTTCAACCAGTGTAAAGGATGATAAATGTTTCCAACATTTTTTGACGTTGTTACAAATACTTTCACCAACATTTTTTATTCATGTTAGATACACAAAACTACAAAGAAAGATAAACATGCCAGGGGAACTGTTCTGAACTGACCTGTGCCCATGAAGAGTACGTCATAGGACTGACCTGCAAAATTATTACAAATTAGAAATTAATGGAATGTCATATGTATAGCTTTTGTCTGTATGTCATATGTATATATAACTGACCGTCGGGTGTGGTTGCATTAGTGTGAACCGCAATAGTTGTCAGTCTGCGAGACTCTGAAGTTTGGGTAAGCACAGGTCGGCCAAGTAGCGGCTGAACGGTTTCATCCATCAAAGTATGACCTGCCACGAAAATATAGTACTGATCGGGGAGAGTGGTCGAGTCATTTACACAGAGGCCAGGCCGCGGCTCAGGAACCTGAAAAAACGTACATAACAAATATCCAAGTGTCAGTTGAATTCCATCAATTAGCCCAGTCGTACTCAAACACAGTATTCGAGTAGCTGGTGTTCCTGCCTGCCCAATCCCACCCATTCAGATTGCCTTTTAAAGACAAAGCAATTATTCTGATGTATAGCTCAGCCTCCACATTGCTGACATGAAACGAGCTTTAAAACTATTTTATTTCATAAATACCTTTTCAGGAGGAACTGGAAGCCAATGCATGTTGGTACTTTGCTGTGCCTTGAATCTTCCATCAAATACGTCCAGAATATCTCGCATTTTGAATGCACACACCGCGCTTCCAGTTATGCTGTTCACTCCCGTGGTAAAAACCCCATAAACAACTTCAGAGCCCAACTGTGACACAGGAAGCATTACTGAAGTTGACTCTGAAAATTTTCAAAATAATGATGGTTGAGAGAGAATGGAGTGAGGAGCAACGTGGAATATGCCCTTCTACCGGATGTACAGGATAATTATATCTATTCTCGTCTCTTATGAGGGAAGCAATCTTCCTCTTAAAAAAATAAAAACTTCATCACTTTCACTTTCACCACCCATCTACAAAAGGGAAAAAATGTGTTAAAAAAACTTGTTGGTGAAAGCATTAAAAAAAATCTGTAATAAACTTGAAACATTTCTCTCCCAACAGTAAAAATAATCCACTTAAAATTGTTTTATTATTGAAGTAGGAAATATACGGCATAATAGAATGAAAAATACATGAATTATGATGGAAAACAAGGAGTCATTTATAAACCTAAACTTGCATTTTATACAATAGAACGGAAAGACTCCGACAAAACCGGCAATAAACATGGCCACATTCAGCTCAGTTGGCAAACAAGATGTTATCAAAGGTTTTGACTTACGTATTTCACTGAAATAGAAGGGAAATTCGCCAGGGATTGAACAATTGAGACGCGCCTTGAAAAAGGTCGTCCATCGATTTCGCGAACTGCCACGAGGGAAGCCCCGATCACCTTTACAGACTCGACCTACTCGACTGTAAATCGCCTAACAAACAAAAACATATCCTTATTATTACCCACAAATCCAGAGAATAGTATTTTAACCATCCGAAAATCATAATAATGGACAAAAAGGAGAATTAACGTTGGAACAATCCATCCGCCATTACATCTCCTCCTCAACTCCAATCCAATTTATTCTCATTATTAAATAACAATGAGGGAAAATGTTGTTCTCGAAATGTACAAAATAAAATAAAACACTCATTCTTCCCCATACGAATGAAATATGGGGATGATGCTAACCTCACAAGACTTTTACTATTATTATCATCATCATTATTGTAGTATGTCTCCTGGCTAATAAATTATTGCAAGTTTCACAAAGCCCCAATTACAATCTTTCCCCATCTCAATTCGATCCCCATTCTTGTTCTGGTCAGGAAGACACCATTTACTAGACCAACAGCCTATTCTCCCACTTTATTATACTTTTACTTCCTCTTGTTCCCCCACAAAAGAAAAAAAATACTCTCCTCCATCATCTCATTATCATGGTCCAAGTTGCCACTGGGAAGGGAACCATTTCAGGAGAAAAGACCTTTGCTAAGTCTAGCTATTTTTTACAATCAAGGTTATTTTTTCTCCTCCTATTCTTCCCTTTCATCATCAACATATCATCATCTCTGCTGGAAAGGTTGATAAAACTTATAATAGTCCTGTTGGCAAGTCCCCATGGCCCGTATATAGTTAATTGTCATAAGGAATCACGGGGAAAAGGTATAAAAACATCAAACTACAATAGGGAAAAAATCCTTTCTCCTTTCACTCCTCCATAGCTTACCTTTCCACAATTGGTGTATTCTTCACTGGTCTCTCGAAAGTAGAAAAAGACGAAGTCCTCGTATTGCATTGAACTAACGAAGTTGGGAGCTGAAAGGGAAAGATTGAAAAAAAAAAGAGAAACCACTTTAGTGTAAATGTCTCGAGTCTTTTGCTCCGCAGCTCTCCAACAAGTAACAGTAATGGCTGGAGCACATGACATCACACAGTCTAGGACTAATATGCTTCTGCCACTCGTATACACATTTGGCATTCTCTCGCTGCTCCCCTTTATCTCCCTCCTTGGAAGTGCTCAAAAGAAACTATTCGTGTTATCAAAACACAGAGACATTATATATAACGTTTTAGTTTACTCTAAATGGATCTCATTCCGCATCATTATAAAACGACTAAAAAAAGCGAAAAAAATGGAGAAAGAATTTAGACACTCCCACTCCATTACCAGCACAGCTCAGGCATTATACCCTTGCTGCTCCTGTATGTTAACAAGGCTTGTTGTGCATTCCATATCACATCACCATCAACATCCTTATACTCCTTTCACCTCTATAGTTATGAAGGGACATAATATTTAAACATATTATCATCGCCATATCATTCGGGTCGAAACAGACCAGAATTTTTACAAGGGAAAGGAGAAAATTTAAGTATCCTGTCGATGATTCCTCCTTTCTTATAGTCACAATACGATTATGAGTATGAGTGGCAGTAGCACATGAGCACAATGCTAACGAGTCTAACTATATAAGAAAATTTTTTTTTTTCAGGGGAAGAGGGAGTCATTACCATTTAGATATTTGAGATCATACTGAGTCGTCCTCAAGGAGTCCCATTTATGAATCAACGGATCGACCTCGGTAAAGTCTGCGACGGTCCCACTGAAAATCTCGCCATCTGAAAACATTTGAATGAAATTATCGTCATCAGCATCAACACACTGCTTTCACTTGCCGCATATCATTCGCCACCACTACATTTTATAAACACAAACAACATTGTCATCATCATCAGCATTACAGACACCAAACCGCCGCTACTATAGTAAACGGAGCGAGAATCGTTATTATTCTCATACACTGCACTGCACACTATCATCATCATCATAAGATGCTGTGGAACAGCTCCCAGTTAGGAGCATTGTGTACACTGATTCAAAAAAATATATATTCTAGGGAGGAAGAGGTATCATTGAGCCAACCACTTTCACCAAACACCCCAGGACATGAGCCAAGAAGGCGACGGCCAAATAAGGATGGAGTCGACTACCACACGATGCATTATGAAGCGCGAGAGCTCCCTTCATGACAAGCATTATGATCTCCTTCATCATCATCATCATCCTCCGCTTCCCGGCCCATTATGGTAAGTGTGCAGCCCAAAGTGACTACATAATAGCTACAAGATGCCCTTATAATATTCCCATTCTTTTCTTATTGGGCAAGTATTTTATAATGAAGTCTTAGCTTAGAAGAAGCACATAAGACCTATAGAAGATACTAGGCGAAGCAGTTCACAAAAATGGGATGATGTTCAGTTCATCGTGGAGAATATATCATGACATGACTACGGCCCTAGCATCGCATATCACTTTTCGCTCCGGCATACATAAGCAACCAGACCACCCACCCACTTTCATCCGTTTGTGTACTAGCCCCAAAAATCAAATCATCGTCTTAAAATTTTATAAATGGTAAACTGTCATCTTCCTCGTTGAACCTGTCATTGACCCTATGTGCTTCTTCCATGATATAAACCCATGTTCATTTCCCTTCTTACTATGACATGACATTACTTTCGCGGTTTCTGGAGTGCGCAATATACAGCAGTACAAAACAATGTCATCATAAATCCCCTTTCTCAACGGCTAAATACTCTCAAGTTTCACCGCAATTATTCGCTCGGAAGTTCTTAAGAATGGCTGCGTGTATGTAGGAGACAGTGAGAAATCGCCGGATTATACAGGCCTTCTCTATGCTAAAGTGCACTTACCGACGCTGGTGGAGGTAGAGTTGTGTTTCGGGTCGTAAGGGCAAATTCCCTGACCAGATTTCTCAGCCCCGGTTTGCGTGTAATGCTGACCATTGGCACTTAAATGAAAATAGCGGCATCTCGGCTTATACGCATTTGTACCACAAACAAGCATCTTCCCTGGTGACACCACATTCAGGATTCGGATATAGTTTTGGCAATTCTCCTGTAAAACCAGAGAAAACACAGCATTGTCAAATGTTTGCATATGCAGAATAATAGACACTTGAGTTCATAACATAAGAGCAATCTGAAACTCAAGAGAAAACAACAATAACAGCCCCGCAAATGGAGGGAAATGTAAAGAGGGCCACTAAAACAATTAAGTGTCATGTACACAATACTGTGAAATAGGAAACTTTCTCCTGTTTCGTCATCATAACCATAATCACCAAATAGGTAAATATCATCATCTCCTTCCAACACCCTCCCAAAATCACAAACATTCTCAGAATAGTTATATATTTTTTTTACTCACCGGTTCCTTCCCTTTGGTAATACACATCTGAACATCGTCCTCATCTGAGTACCACTCCAGTTTCTGTCACAAAATCAAACCGGAAAAAATATCATCACATTAAGATTCTCATATTTCATCACTAACAGGAAAGCATATGGAGAAAGTTATTCTTTCCAATTTTTATACTCTGCTCAGCTCTTAGGAATGATGCTGTCAAAAATACTTTTCCCTCTTCCTCATACTTCCCCCCTCCTTCAGTTTTTAACCACTAGACCAGTGTCCCCCTTATCATCTAAAAACCCTAGGATCTCATTGCTTGGACAGGACACATACATATATACAATCATACTCCCCAAGAAACTTGACTTTTTTGACTTTCTCTTTTCATCACAAAAAAAATGCACATGGTAGATGTGAAGTCGTAATAATAATCTCTTCCCCATACACACATACAACACATTCTCATCCAAAGTTGAAGAGGGGGAGAGAAAGTAGGGAGAATGAGAAACTTCCAGAGGAACCGATTTGTCTCTTTCCTTGTCCACTTGACAAATTAGATTTTTTTCCTCTACTTTTCCAATCTCAATCGTCCCTCTTCTTTTTTTTCTAGATTTTTTCCCTTCTTCTGCTCTGACTTTGGGAAAGGTATGATGATAATATTGTATAATTGCATGAGTATGTGAGTGTGGTTCTTGCGTGGCAGCAGTGCCACGGAATGGAGGCGTTGGCGTTGTCGGTGTGGTCGTATAAGACATTGTCTCAATGGGGAAATGGGCTTCATGTGCTATTCTCCGAACATCATCATCTCTCTTTCCCTTCTTTCTCCATCTGTCTAAAATGCCCAACATGGGATATCTCCTCCGCTCCCTTTCCGTTTTTTCCCTCAGACTCATTCAAATATACATAAGTATAGCTAGTAACAATAATAATATAACAGTGTCTTCCATTCCCATTCTTCGGCCTCTTCTTCCTCATCTCTGGTGCAATGTAGTCTTCAGAGACCTACCTCATGCAAGCTCAATCGTGATCAAAATAACAAAGGGATCAGACAGGAAAAGGGAAAACCTTCGTTCCAACACTTACAACCTCTCCCTCACTTTCTCTCTTTCCCATTTTTATTCTTTGCAGGGAAAAAGTCATATAAATTCAAGGAGCCGTAAAAGTGAACAGTGCAGGGGTTTGGGGAAGGTAAAAAAAGGCAACAGAAAGAGCAAGAGTAGCATACCACGATTACTACATTTTACTACTATTTCCGAGCCTAACTACTATTACACGGATACATATAAACACATCCGAATCTTGGATTCCTACAAATATTCCCTGCTTCTCCGGTTGCATTGCAGCTCTCTCATATTACCTTTATCCATTGATGCCGCTTCCATTCATTCCTTCCTTACAATGCATTAGAAAGTTAAAACTACTAGAAATTGCCAGCTGCCACAATGTGTAAAAAAGAGCTCAACCTACAGCCTACGTATGGCGCACAAGGTATTTTATCGTAATTGCATGCATCATGCTCCAGCAAAAAGGTAACCGTGAAAGGTTTTGCTCCTTCCTTAACTACACACGGAAAAGTTCAAAGTAATTTAAACGGAAAGCGGTAGTCAGGGTCATTGGTCTACCAAATAAAACAGAAGTCACAGAGAGATCCATATGGGCGCACCTTTTCCTATAACTGTGTTCCTTTGCTTTCTTTTCCTAATACTCTTCTCCCCTCTCAAGTTTATCCCCTAAAAATATCTTCTGCACTTTCTCTTTTTTTAAAGCTGCAAGTAAAAACCTGTCCGTATTTTCTAACATTTGTTCCAATTTTTCAACATGGCGGCTTTAACTGTATCCTGCTGCTCTTCCTTACATATCCGGACCCCGACACTCCCGACAGCCACTAACATAATCTAGAAAACTGATAGTGATGACATTTTTCTTTTAACCCATTATTTGTCTGCATTATCTACCTACCCATCGAATCTCTGGACTGTGGATGACTATATTGGTGCAATAAACCGAAGTTCCTATAAAAAGTCTCCTACGTGATGATGCTCCCACATCAAACACGTACTCCCACCTTAATAAACGAACTAAACTAAACAGATAATGTAATAATAAAAAGGAGCGGGGTAGGGACACTATAGTCTGTAGACACTCGAGAGATACAAACAAAGTGACAGGAGCACATATATCAGCAAAGGATTTTTTTTACTTACCACATTCAGTTTAAGTCCAGCAGCGGTGAGATTGTAGACAGCATTCCTGTAATGAGAAGAAAAGAGAAGGATATAAACGATATAGCCTCCAGTCCAATCAACTGATAACTATCAGTCATCCAACAAATCACTGAGGGAGTGAAATAACTAAAATACAAACAGCCCCGCACATTGCATGCACATCCCCCTCCAAACGCAAACTTCTCCCTATTTTCTCTCTCCTCTTTCCAAGCCACAGTTAAAGTGAGCACTTACTTGCCGGAAGAAGACTTACAACAAGTAACTGGAGAAAACCAACTAAAACAACATTAATAGGAGTCGTGTCCGTTTGGAGGGAAAACAGCCAACGTAATTTATATAATACAGAGGAATTGGAGTGTTGTGTTGCGGTTTCTCCCTTTTTCACAATTTCTCCAATGCCCCTGTATCCTTTCATTTTAGCTCTCACTTCGTCTTCGTAACGACCAAACCTAGTTAAGAGGAAACTTTTTTTCCATGTCCTCCACCAAAAAGTGGAAGAAAAGTGAAAACAATTTGGTGGTTAGGCGGATGTCTATAGAAATCACGGTGTTTACTTTTAAAAGGCTATATAATAAAGGTTATATAAAGGGAGAAAGTTCTCGATACATAAAGAGATGGACGATAAAGATAAGCCTGCTAGGTCGTTACTCAAATGTCACTATTTTCGTGTTTACTCATCCTGTCCTCTTCTCATTTTCCTCAATTCGCCCAACCACAATCAAATTAAATAGGTAGATGCGTTACGTGAGGGTCAGTAAACAAGGTCATTTTAATACTGAGGGGTATTACAAGCTTGAGGCTAGGTGATTATCTAGCCAGCGTCTGTATTAGATTCAATTTGACTCGAGTCCGTATAAAGCAGATGTATATGTTCGTACGTCCGTTTCAGACTCACGATGACATACAACTCATTAAGGGCAGATATCAACTACACACGATTCCATTTCACTTTCTCCCTACCATTCCCAACTTTCTCGGTGATTTTTTGGAGGCTACATTCATGTTACGAGAGAAAATTAGAGAAGATAATCGACATCGTTCTTTCAGTTGAATGCACACCCTCGGAGAAGAGAGGGAAAGGACAATAATGCTATAATAACTTACCTGCCCCCAACAAGAATGTTCTTCCCATCCCGAACAAATATCCGAAAGAAATCAGTGAAAGACCCATTTCCGGAGAAGGTTACCGTGTCTTCCGGCTCTGTATAGAATCAAAAGAAAACATATATTTTGTTAGAGTTTATAAACTATCATAGGCATATTCCCAACCCAACTTGCAGTCAGGAACGAACTGACACGGGACTTTCCCCTTGTGCTTTTACTTTATATATTTTATAATTTAAAGCAAGCTTACGCATGTCAAACATATACATGTAGGCATAAGCATATTTTTTAAAAGCTAAGCATTTTGTTTGTGTTCCCTCATGGGAATCAAATGCGTACATGGTAGAGTCAATTATTTTGCCCTTTTTTCCTCACTCGGAAAAGATTTGAATATGTAACCATTTATTTACAAAAAAATGAATAGGACTCAGAGATATCATTTTACTGTGTTCCCTGCACGGATAACAATTAGGTCCATATAATCGTATATTTCTACAGTGGCACTTATATGAAAACCTAGTAATAGTGCTGCTAACCATAATTAGTGAAAGTTAATAATGCTCATTAAAACTGCTAAAGAGTTGCTTTCTGCTCTGTATTGTAATCATGTGCATAGCCATCCCCACATTAACTTTTTGTATCAAAGCATGAGCCAAAGTGATTATTGTGATGAAGTTGTCCTTCACGCTCCATGTGAGACTATGTCTCACAATCAGTATTGATGTTTATTCGTGTGTAAGGTAGCATTCAAATCTTCTCTAACTTTTCATATCCAATATTTCCCCTCTTTCATCAGTAATCATTTTCCAGTCATTTCATATCACATCATACTGTGTTCACATGAAGGTTACCAGACATGGCAACATTTTCTCAGAAAAGTTTGTTGCCCCATCATGCCCCTGAAACTTCAACATTATACCTAAGCTGTTCTACATAGATGGTAGACCATCATCCACGAATTCTAGGAGGTCGGCGACAGACTACCATATATGACGCGTCAATGCTAAACTCTCCATAAATAAAACCAGACACAACTTTTTTACATGTTAACATACAACAAAATCAGACAACGAGACTCTCAAGTATTCTGCAAATATTTGCTCAAAGTATATGGATTTTATATGCATGATCAGGGCTTGATTGGGAACTGATTCCAAAGAAGAGTAAAAATGGGGTAATCCCTGTCCAATAAGCTTACTAAGTGGTATAAGCTGGAAAATACTATAATACAGGATAGTCCATTCCACTGTCCTTCCATTATTACATTTTTCCCCTTTACAAATCCATGATTAAAACATGAACATATTACACCCCTTCACATTCTCATAATGATTCCCTGTGAAAACTCAATCTCGCTTCTGATCCACCAATTCGGCTTACTAATTCTGTCACTCACCATCATTATCACGGATTTTGTAGCCGTCAGTGTAGAAAATTTCAAAAATTGAAAAAACCACCTAACCAACATATCCCTACTCGTCCAGTTCATTAGGGAGAAAGTAATATACCTCTAGCATCCTACTTGACGAGGACACGACATTTGTTCATTATTTTCCCTCATACATATTCGGTCATCAATAAGAACGTCATTATCATTACTCAACTGGAATCGGACATTCATTTTTGATGTGATCCTTACAAATCCACACCACGGTCAAAATCATTTCCGTCACTCTTACTCATGGAATTTTAATATGACCACACTAGTCCACGTGCACACTGTACAGGCATTATTGCCACGCCATGACATGAGGTTCGGTCTACCTGCCTTGTCTCCCTGATTAAAATAGATTCTGCACGTTGTTTCCAATTTTACATGAATTTCCTCATCAAAGGCATAAAGACCACATGTTAACCAAACAGTCAATGGGGTTTTTCTCTTTCTACCCACTTGATCGTTTATTCACAGCATGCAATCCTCCTATATTACAAAATCAATTTTTTTCCTTGAGCTCTTCCATAAAATATATATTTTTTTTCTAAAAGAGGAAAAAGGTTCATCCGGCTCCTTTTAATATACTTTCTATATAAGTATATGCACATGACTCCCTACCCTGATGCTTTTACCCGACACATTGCGTTACGTTATTTTCTTTCATACTTTTTATTACCTCTTTCCTCTGCCAACAACCAAATGCAGTTTTCCAATGAAGTCAACGTGAATGAGACGAGGGCTTTTGGCTACATGCACGCATTTCCTTTTCATAACTGTAAAAACCAAAGGCACGCTCCCGCATTGAATTAGTAAAAGTGGAATGGAATACAAAATTTTGAGCTGAAAGACAAGCCTCGTTTGAGAAAAAATTTTCATTTTTTTATTCTTCGGAAAGATGATCGAGTCCCTAGATTTTAATTCATTTCTTCTCCACACCCCACTTCTCTCCTTCCCCGTCCATATTATGCATAACAATGGCTTGTTCTTGAAAACTAATTAAAACCACAGCTTTATTAAACATCATCACATCATCAGCATCACATATACATTAAAGTAGGCTTGCATTCATTAATACGACTTTAGTGAAAACTTCCTCCCCAGGAATGATATCATATATAAAGTAAGCCATTTCTGCGAGAGAATTCCACTCATGCTCTAAAGTAGTTAGGGAGTGGAGGGTACAGACTCTCCATTCTCGTTACAAACCCCTGACATTTAATCATTGGGATGAAATATTAAATGCTTCATGAATAAGGAGCCTCATTACACAACCCATTAAGGCAAAGTCGGGCTCTCTCGTTACTTCCAATGAAAACCACTTCAACAAACCCACTTCCCTATTCCAACTTTTCCCCTCAGTCATTCATGCCCCTTTTCCAGTGTAACTATTTTTGTGCTCCTTTCCGTTCTTTAATTCCACTTCCAGCTCGGACTTAGAATACTATTTAAACACAAAAAATGGCAATAAATACCCAGGCATTTAAAACCGGGAGACCAAACTTACAGATAATTTGCTACTAGAATTTACAGGAAATAATGTTGCATTTATAATATTTCACATAAACTCTATTAAATTGCCTTAAATGTAACTCGATAAAATTTAAACTTATGCAATGCCATTAAAGTCTACAATAACTTACGTCATCATTTTATTGCCCTCCAATAACTTTGATACTGCAAAAGTAAACAATGATAGATTTCTCTAATGGAATCTAAACTGCATCTTTAATCATTTTGTGCATTATCGGATGATCACCATTATCAAACATTAAATACTTGAGGGGAGACGAAATGCACAAGAGGAAAAATACTGCTTGCTAAAGATAATGTTCTTTTATGATCACGACTACGACCCCACTTCCTCTTCATTCTTTTAAAAACTCTATATAAGATAAAAAATATACATTGCATAATGTATTATATTAAATATTATAAGCGGACCACCCTATTTTCCCTTCTCATTGTCATTGTCGATGAAATAAATATTTCCCTTCCGTATTTTTCCTCTACCTCCTCGCTGATTTTACCACCCTTCATGTAAATAATTCAAATAGGAGCTGGCAGGCACACACATTTTGAGAAGCAATTCAAATTGTTTGAATGCAATAATACGTCCATGTTGCGTCGAGTTGAATAAAAAGATCGACTTATAAATTCTCCCTTGTCTAATATCCTTTCCACACAGGCTGAGATCCTGAAACGAGCGATAATACTTAGTTTCCGTCCTACCGTTACCATCATACTTATAGACATAGTACAGTTTGGCTTGAGCATATTTTTTTCCATCAGAAAAGAACATTTTTCTGAATACCTCCTTGGATGCATGGAGGTATGCATTTCTAAATTATATTCTTCCAGCACGTTCTCCGAGCTCAGAGGAGCATGAAAAAGCAATTTTCACTCGATTGTTCAACACCGCAGGGGTAAGGGCAGAGAATATTTATAAACATATAAGCCATTACATCATATTAGGAGTTCCGTCCTCGCTCCCTTTTAATACTTTAACGTGCCCCTGCATTTCTTATCGCCTTTCAATATACCAACTAATCTTTCCCCATATAGAAATTTATGTGTACAAAAAGCATTTAAACCACTTGACCATGACTAAATTGAAGACGGGTGGAGAAAAGCCAGGGAAAAAATGTATTAAATACATTGGACAACATACAAACAAGATCGGCACTGCTCTACACAGATTTCCCGACAAATATACAGCTTCACACCAGATACTCCTCCTTACACAGGCTTCCCTTGTCTGGTGGAGAAAACACTCAGCGGTAACTCAAGACCGCTACACTTTCCTCCAACATTTGGCGGCCGAGTTGATGGAGGTGGACAATAAAAAGGAGAAGCATTTCTATAGCTTTTGATCATGTGTAGACAAAGAAGAGAGAGCGAGACCATAAAAGTAATAATATGAGGAAAACTAGAAAATATTTTCTCCTTGATGGGAAACTTTCCATGTTTATTAGCGGCTGTACACTGCCTCCAGTGCTGTTCTCATTGTTTAAGCCAAAAAAAGGTCCAAAACTACAATTGTGGGTGGGCAGCTGTACCGGTTAACTTTGAGTAATGGCATCAACAAATGTCTGTCTCATATTATTACACACAGAATTCGTAATGGAGCAGGACACTCTTTGGAGGAAAAAAAAGATGATGCTCTAACAAAAACCAATTTCTTCAGATGGATAGGATGAATCATTATTTCGCCAGTTTTCGCCATAGCGTGATAGCTAGATTTCGTAAACATTAATTCCAAAGAAAAAAAGGTGCTGGGAGTAATGACCGACTTCCTCTACAAAAGCCATTACACCTACATATAAGTATTTCATATGTATAAACGTACAAAACAGAATCAGAAAAAGTAAACAAAGCCTAGCAAAAGACAAAGATAGTAGGTATGATTAATGCATATGAATACGGGTAATATAGCGTAAGGCCATGTGAAACCAGCTATAAAATATCACGCTACAAAACTTTCTCTTTTTCTGTGCTTCACCTTGATAAATATATAAAACAACGCATAGGCATTCCTCTCTCTGGGCGAGCAGAGGGCACAAAAAAAGTCAAGCATGGAGAGGAGAAAAGGAAGTGTCCAAGACATTGATTATAAATTGTGGCTTTCCTAAATGGCCACATTTACTCTGTTTCATCCCCCCACTTCACAAACTATGGACAAACAAATTTTTTATGGTTCTCGCTCCTCTATAAGTCAATTCCCCCTTTTTCCACTGGGCTTCTTTAAAATAAATATAAGTATGGTGAAATCATTGTACTGTAAGATATGTACATACATTAGAGTATCAGGTTCAAGACACCCCACCACAAAACTATACACAACCCACCTTAACAAAGAATCTTTTCTACTTTTTTTTTATTCCACTCCCAATGCTATCTTCTGTAACACACGAGCACAGTCTCATGTTACATATTTACTTTCACTCCCATTCAATCCTATTAGTATAGACAGTGGAAAAAGTTTTTTTGGGGATAGAGACACCCAAATATATAATAATAATGAAGATAACAACTGTAACTAAAGCAAAGGGGAAAACAGACAGGCCACAAACAAAAAAAAGAACATTAGAAGAAAAGTTTCCTCATATATACCTATTTACTCAAAAAAGAACGCATGGACGGACAATATAAGCACTATATTTTTTTTAGTACTGCACATGTTTGTCCAGTGGCTTCCCTAAAAAGTGCAGTTTAGCTATAGTCGCAGCCTAAGGGTGAGGCAATATGTAAAAGGTCCTTCCAGAGGAAGGAAGCTTAAGGATGATAATGGAATAGTGGAGACATTAAAGTTGCGGTGGGTCACATGGCCCTATAGGCAACTTATTTTTTTTTCGTAGGTGTAACAGCAAAGGAGCCAAAAAACAAACCACAAACAAGTCACCATAAATCCATTCATTGCATTAACCCCAAGCATTACACGTAAGTAGAGCCATCATCAATAGCACATAACCTCTCCCTCTAGAACATAAGCCTGTCGTTCCACTTTCACTACCTTCATTCCACTTTCTTGACTCACCTCTAAACTTGCTCTTTCCTTTAATAACCTACTATATCAACACTCTTTCTTCCCCACCTATGTTATATGTTGGAGCAAACAACTGGTTAGTCATTTCATTGAGCACCATTACTAAACGCTTTTCGGTATACCACCGCCGCCGCCTGCCCCTCCAACTACTATACTTTCTCCTCCCATATTATTAAATTCATGAAGTTTTCTCTGCTTTTTATAGCAGTAAGGAAAAAAAGACTTGGGACTTAGAAGAAAAAAACTATACCATCAACATCAACCTCAACTCATGATGATGATGATGGTGGTAGTAAAGGCCATGCCAAAAAATAAAGCATCCCCATAATTGAGGATATTTATTTGCGCAGAGTGAGTGAGACATCCCATGGAAGGAATGCACCCTGGAACCACCAAACAACTCAAATACGACGTCATACTCGAAATAGGTATAAGAGATGCTGCCAGCATCATGCTGGATATAGAAGATAGTTACCAATTTCGCATTACAAAATCCCAGACACTAACAATACGAGCAAGGAAGAATATACCACCACATGAATAACATGTTTAGGAGAAAGATTCACTTCTCCCCAAAAACTATAAATGCAAGATTACCTACAATACCAGCTGCAATTTCAAAGCCGAAAGTGCCATCCCTATATGCCATCCACTCTACCATCATAACCTCGAATGGAGTCCCATTCCAGACAACAATTATTAGAATAATAACACATTGAGCCCACACAGTTTGCATCCTTTCAAATGAATTCCAGACCATTGAATAAATGACTTTATTACTCTTCCTACTTCCATCCCCGATTTAAACCCTGAAAGCAGGGGAAAGATGAGGGAAAGCGAGAGCATATTATATTGTCTAAACATATATAAATTGTAAACTTTTCTCCTCACTTATAAAGTGTGTACGCTTATATACAAGATTGGAGTTAACAAGTAAAACGGAATGCAATTTAACTATGTAAAGTAGTAGTGGTGTGAAAGGAAGCAGAAGGAACAAGGACAGTAAAAGAGCCGTTGTATTGGATTGCATTGGCTCATTTGTAATCCGCTCGCATCATCCCGATCACTTTTAACGCCTTGACTTCAACAGGACGGGGAAGAAGGCCGACTTTTTTCCCAACAATAAAAACCAACTTTTTTATACCCCAAATGAAAATGGCATTGAGAAGATGGAAGGAATTCTTTTCTTCATAAAAAAAAAACTGGGGAAAAGCACATCATTATCATCGGTATAAGTGAATCGCACAAGTATAGAATGACTTTCTAATGCTCTCTTGCATATGTATATTTTTTTATACGAGCAAGTGTCAGTGCCTATAAAAATAGGCTATGGGCAAATAGCAGGAATATAATCTGGCTGAAAATGGATTCCACTACAAAGTACAATCGCTATCTTCTGTAAAAGGACAAAGTTGGATGAGGCTAGTCAAATAAAATAATCGTATCACTTTTTTCGAATCAGAATCAGAGCAGAAGAGAAGAAGCTCATTCCCTCCTTTTCATATACAACCCAATATAAAGTCCAATAATATGCTGATGTGGCATGCATCATCAAACCCTTTGGCTGTTTAAATGGAATCTCCATTTTCATTTTTTTTCTTCAACTTATCGAATAAGAAGAGGGGAAAAAGTCAGGGGAAATATTTGAGTTTTTTTTTCAACTTGTGTTCCCAGCCCTTTCCTATCAGGAGCACATGGTGCTCCCTGCCAATGCCATTTATTGGACTAACCTCAACATGCGAACTTTTCATTCTTATTCCCTCGCTTTTATGCTAAAAATGGGATGGCTAAGACAAAAAAGTGAATTGAGAAATCGCCAGTATATGCCCCAAGACTTGAAAATGTCTGCTATTATTGCAATAGGAACTAGTCTGAAGTAGGAGTGAACAGGAAGATTTAATGCACATACATAGTTTAACAGAGATGATGATGGTAGTGCTCGGTACTTTCTTTCGCATTAGCATTGCTATCCTAACCTAAAGCCATAGATTTGACTCTTATAATCAGTGAGTGTCGACTGGAGCCTTTTAGATCCAAAATCGCTCCAACTTCATCTATAATAATATCGGTATCAAAAGGTTATTTTATATTGAAATGTTATAGGTATTTTAGACAAAAAACCTGCCATGGCATAAGTATATCGTTTGCACATATGTGACTATAAAGAAATGCCTATTCTGGAATGAGACTATCAACTGCCCAAGTTTTTTTTTCTGCACAAAGTGGAAGAATTTCCCTATCATGAACAACATTATCACGACATCAACAATGATGATGACGATGCTTACGGATATTATTCCTGGGTGGAGGGGTAGGAGCAAACCGGAAAGATAGAAAAGGCTAAATGCTCACACATGCATGGACATGCTGCCATTTGCACACATAAACGAAAATGGCATGACATCCTTGATACCCTACCGCACTTTTTTTTACGAGCACTCGATTCCTCCCATTATTGAAATCTCTGGGACAAACATATTGAGAGAAGCGACGACAGCAAAAGCACATCCGCCCTTTTCCACATGGACAGGAACAAACATAATCAGCATTCTCCGACAACAATAACATAAGGAATAAACCCAAGTTTTTGCCAAGGCTAACAAGAGAAATGGCGGTAGTGGGTGGATGGAAGAGTTCACGAAAAAAAACACATACATATGAACATGTGAACAAAGTGAACAGATACGCCTGAGCATTTTTTTTGAACTTTTTCTAATGTCTGTTGTGTATCATTTTCTTCTCAGCTCCTTTCTCCCTTTCAACTTTACTCTTTTTGTTTTGAGTTTGAAAGGCCTTCCTTTTCTCTTTCACCATGATAGGGAAAATTTTTGTCACTGGAGCCTTCTCTTCTCCTCCTCCGCCTTCTCTCTTTTTGTGAAGGCCATTTTATACCGTCTATCTAGACAGTTTCAAAGAAGAATATGTAAATATACTTTCTCCCTCTCTCAAGTCGCAATCATGATCACAATTTACATATTCATGTTACTCCTTCCTCCTTTCATAGTTGGTTGTCTCTTGTCGATATATGTACTCCTTTAATATTGGCCCTCTGTACACAGAAGAGAAAGTAGAAGGGAAAGTACTAAAGAGAGAGAATAATTACTGTGAGCCCGTTGTGACGCATCCACTTTTATTTATTTAGAGACATGCAAGTTTTTCCTGCTCAAAAAAACTTTCCTCTTTTCCTCTTATCCTTCCATTCAGTTTTTATGTGTTTACTGCTTTGTTCTTCCTGGGAAGCATCCCATAAACTATTGTCAACAAGCAAGGATGACTGAAAGTCTTTTCCCTTCATGTTTGTTGCATTGTTTCAAAAACTTTTCTTTTTGCCAACAATATCTCTCCACTCATGATAGTCATGTTCCGTGCTAGTTACGTCAGGAGTTGACTCTCAGCTGTGTATTTTATACGTTTATTGATGATGATGGTGCAGTAA
The DNA here is from genome assembly GCA_034696885.1 of Lepidocyrtus paradoxus. Classification (NCBI taxonomy): domain Eukaryota; kingdom Metazoa; phylum Arthropoda; class Collembola; order Entomobryomorpha; family Entomobryidae; genus Lepidocyrtus; species Lepidocyrtus paradoxus. The sequence goes on along the minus strand of JAQGAH010000246.1, from coordinate 28,238 downwards.
TAGCTGTCATGTCTATCTCAACTCTTTCACTATTTATAGCAGCGGTCTTTCCACTTTTCAAGTTTCGTTAAAATTTGATGCATACCACCAACTTTACATTATGCATAAGGACAAACTATATGCATTGGAACGGTGCATGATGAACTGCAGTAAGAGAGTGGAAAAAAATACTAGACAGCAAGCAAAATGAGGAAGCTGCTCTTATACCAGCTAAAGTCATTCTACATCCATATTATCCCGTTATCCTCCACTTTACTTATATCGATCCACCACCGAAACCAAGTTGCTTTTAGCTTTTAACTTTCTTTATTAAATATACACTTCAAATGTGTACAAGTGCTCAAATGTAACAAAAGGAGGAAGCCTTCCTCTTCCTCCCAGCAACCGTACCAATTGTAGTGACTTGACTTCTCGCAATACTGCAAAAAAATGTTTGCTGGGCAGAGAGAATCATTGAAAATTCCTTTGAGCTCGTGAAATGCAATACTACGAGTTTTACTTTCAGACTTTAGGGTATATACCTATTGTAAAAATAGTAACGGAATTATTTTGGCCATCACATGAACAACGTCCACCCCCGCTATCAACATCCTTGTCGTCATTTTCCTCTGACATAAGTTATGCTGGCCAACTTGCACTCAACTGGACTGTTCTGTTTTTTATCCATCATCATGTCCTTGATTGAAGACCAAAATCATAGCCTAAAAACGCAAAGTCATCCTTCAGATAAATGTACATTGGCGAATAGGGAAAACAGCAAGTCCAGCAGACTAACAACGTCATCCCACCGTCATATCAAGCGGCGACGACAGCATCTTTTCAAAAACTTTTTATGTATATGCATTTCAGTTCTGCACTCTGTCTGTCCGATAGAGAAAAAAAACACTGCCGCTGTTCCCAAATGGAAAGTTGATACAGTGATAGAGTAACTACCCGATCCTTTATTATAAAATATTTTGAAACCTTATTTATATACTAGCTAGGGACAGAATAATAATAGAGCTTTATCGTAAATCTCAAAAAGAAAGGATGGAGATAAGTGAGGGTTCACTCCAAGAGTTATTCCATGCCAATACACTTGCAGACATGAGGATGATGCTGCTGCGATCATGATGATGATGATGGCAAGGAAAAAGGGAAAAGAGTGAAGACATTGAATCCGATGGAACGTGCCGAATGCTAGGGTGAGTGCAACGCAACCACTAACCATGCAAAGTAGTCCTCTTATATCACAGCCTCTCGCATTTTATATCCTGTGTAAAATATATTTATAACGGTTTGTCTGCAGTAGCAAACTAACCCTGGCTAGAGGACACAATGTAATAGAATGAAGACGGGAAAAGGATGCATGTCCATGTAGGTTTTTGTTGGGAGAGAAAGGAAATAATGGAAGATGACAGGACAAGGCCCGTGGCTGTCGGAAGAGCTCATCCGCAGACACACTATATTTAACTTGGATATAAAGAGGAACCTTCTGTCCAGAGAAGTTCAAATGTATGAACTATACTCTAAACAGGAAAATGATAAAGGATGAATGATATGCCTATATAACTGTTTTATACTATCACTATATGATGTACCATTTTAAAACATCAACATGACCAGTGACCGGACTTTGGTAGTTCTGTCCACATCCATCTAGTTCCCCATATGTACCCATTAGCTATACACATATGTGCTGGGATATTATGATGATGACACGAAAAATGATTTTAACAAAAAAAAAATCCTTTCCCCAAACTCAAGTTAGTTAACTAGTTAAACCAACGAATTGCACCGTCTCCTGGCATTAGAGAGGAACCGTCATCCCAACAGAAGAGGAATATATTCGGTGATGTAGCTATCTCCACCAACCCATCATTACTATTCACTTGATTCGTTTCCCTTCTTGAGTGTGAGGATAAAGAAACACGGCAACCCAATATTTTCTCCCCTTCAGCGGGGGCAGCGGGCAGAAAAGATGCTGACATGGCAGAGAAGCATCGGCATGATATTATTTCATCCTTATCATTATACTCTGCCCTCAACTCTATACCCCGCCACCAACCACTATCAGCACATTGCCTCCGGTAAAAGCAGCTTTCCTCGGAGAAAACCAATATCATCAAAATGATCATCATCGTGCTCATCATCATATATGTATTTATAGATTCCTACATAAACCTACTTACATAGCTATAACAGAACCGATCAGAGTGTATATCACTAGCTCGCACTTTCCCCTCCTTATCATCCCCTGATGGGATATGATTATTATTATTAATATTACGAAGGACGTTTCTTCTGCAAATAGTATTCAGCTTTTTTCCTCTCGAGTGGCAAGACTCGGCCCTTCCGTATATATCCCCATCCTTATAAATTCACGGAAGCTGTTATAAAAACGCATCCATATAAAATTACCAAAGTCCCAGCTCAGAATACAGGAATAATTCCACCTATGACAAGAGCTACATTTCATTGCCAAAATCGTTGAGCGAAAGGGAGAGGGGATCTCTTGACTGATTCAGCATCTCGCACACAATAAATCCCATCTGGAATAATTCCACTTAGGCATACATATTACGTCGATCCAGTAAGGGTGGTGGTGATACAGCAATACGGAGAACATAGATATAACTTTGTTCCATTATTCATTCATGCTAGATCAGAGGCTGGCTGGGTAATGATCTCCTTCCTCTTCTACTTTCGTCTTTTTTCTCCCTCTCTCTCTCTCTCTCTTCTCCATCCGAAGTCTTCCCTTTTTTAGACTACTAAATCCAAAAAAAATACTCAGAGCCAACTGAATATATATGACATAGTGCATAATATTCCTGATTTGCGTTACATTATTGCCCGTTTCTCATCCTCACACTAGGAACGTTCCTATCAACTGTGCGGATGTACAATGCCACTTCAACGAGTCACTGACTACCATACAAGCAGAAAAGTATGATGAGGAGGGAGAAAAGGCTAGATTCCGGAAATCATCTGAGGACTCCTCGCACAATGCTCAAAACGGGCCGAGAACACTATTTGGGTCTGCTTTTCTATGGCTGTAGTTTCATTTCCGTCGAGAATGAAAGTTACAATGAGCTCCCCAAGCAAATGCAATTCTCCTACCTCTTGTGCGTGCATACCAAAAACGGTGGTGGTGGTGTTGGTCGTACTAAAAAAAAGCTGGAGTAAAGACAGCTGGAACACAGTCGTCAGATTATCTTCCTTTTCGACATACCAACTACTCTTTGTCTCCCTCAACTCACTTGCGAGGCTCTTCCCAAATATTAAATATTACAACAATGCCGGTTGACAAAGAAAAAAGTGAAAATCAAGCTAACTGGTGGTGACTCTTCCCGTTAATGGAAGGGTTCCGAGAGGAAGGATATATATTTCAGAATGCTTTATCCCATAGCCCACGCAACCCTTGCATGCATAGATCATCATCGTGATTACATTTCATTCTTTTAAGCAACAAAAGGGAGCTCTCCATTTATCCTACCAATTCTGATATATGAACCAATTTAAACTGAAACGGGATAAATCCTCCCGGCAATAATAACTAATGAATGAGACCGTTTCCACCATTCTCGTCATTTAAGCCCATTCATTCATCCAGACTCCTCAGAAGAGGAGGATGACGGTGGTGATGATGATGATCATGACGACGGCAATATTAGAAAGGGGGAAGGGAAAGGGTTAGTCAAAGCCTGGTTATTTTTACTGCTATGCATTATATATACGATGCATTTTTTCATCTTTCTCCATCCACTCTTATGCAAACTGGAGGCGGATGATAATAGTTAGTCTTTGTTATAAAAACCGTGAAGGCTTTTCCCACCATTATCATCATCCCTATATATCCCTCAGACGATGACAACATTGAAGCCAATAAGAGCTGTATATGGTAAAGTGCAACAAAACGTTGTTCAATTTAAGTTTTATCTTGGCTTGGTCCCTGTAACCTGCTTCTCCTTAAATGAAAAAAAAAGAATGCGACGATTTTCTCGAGGAAAATCCTGCTCCCTTTTTCTTGGAAGCTCTCATATAATGGGAAGAAAGGAGTGGAAGATGCAAGCCAAAATGCAAACGTTTTAGGAAAGCGTACGATATATCTACGCTCCCTTTTTTCACAATCAGAGCCTCGTATATATGCATGTCCTCTCCTTTCTCACTCTTTCAACCCACCCACCGTTTTAATGTATTCAATTCTCCGTCAAAATAAATTGCCTCACTCAATTTCTTCAAATCCATTCTCAACAGACAAATAGATTTGCAGGGAAGGGAATAAAGGGGTTGAGCTAACTATATGGGAAGTACAACAATACAATCCAAATCCAAGGATATAGGATGTGCTGTGAGCGGGCATTATATCTAATGCAATGAAAAAGTAGAAAGTAGGGGGAATCTTATTACAACAATGGGGAAAATAAGAGTACATGGAAATGTATATGTATACCTATATATAGTTTCATGTATGCATTGCTTAAAAAATTGGGATTGAAGCATCTCCAGACAATTCTCGGTTTTTATCTGCTCTCATACTTTCTCCAAATATTACTTTACGTAGGGGCACTAGGAAATGTCCGCTTGGATGCGTATTGGGCTGGTAATAGATATTATGACATGTTCCACAGTTTACCAATAATGTTTTCGCGCTGGAGGGCATTCTCAAGAAGTTCAACTCAAATTGTTTGCCCTTTTCCCGATTTTTTTAGTCAACCAACTAACTTCAAACAGAATCTTATTTAGAACGGTTGTACTACAGATTATTCAACAAATACACAGCTTAAAAAGTTATTTTAGCTATCTGAAAATCAGAAAAGTTCAAGCAAATTGAACAACCTATAATCATTACTTGATGGAATAAATTATTAATTTACTGCCATTTGTGCATCACATTCATCATCACAAGTGAGAAATATTTTATTTCGGTTTTATCATTACTATTGATTTTGACAATTTTTCTATTTGAGATGAAGCAGAAACCCTCGTAAAAAGGCTGCTACCACACTTTCATTTTTCAATGCTCAAAAAAAGGGAAAGGTAAAAGACGGAAAGGGAGGGGAAGGATGTTTATCTTCAGATGAACGCGACTACACCCACGAGAAAGCTGCACTATATCCTAAGGTTATGGTAGGTTCCATACTTTCCAAACCAAAGTTTCTTATTCTACAAAGACAGCGCAAACATTGAGCTGGATCCAGCGACGGGGAAACTTTGGCCAAAAAGTGAGCACACAAGGAGTCTCCGAGCCAAAGACTGGAACCAGCGATGAGTAATGCTGGAAAAGTGAACGACAAGGTAATATAAAAAATGTCCTTCGAATAGCCATTCATAAAACACAACCTAGGCACTAGCCATGCAATGCATACGCACATGACGACGACATTGCTGTTCCAAAGTGCAAACCTTTGTCGTCCTTCCTCCCTTGCTGAGAGAGAATTTCCTTTCTGTTACTTGCAAGGCTAACTGTCCATATTACATATAGCCTTCCATTATAAAGACCAAAGCAAGGAGGAAGGCGTAAAAAACGAAGGAAAAAATCTTGATGCACTTTGAATTTCAAATTCAGAGTCTCCTCTCCAACAGAAAAATCCCATCAGATAAATTTCCGAAGAGGAAAGAAGGTGGAGAAAGTTTTTTTTCCCTTATATATTTTCTGTTTTTTTTTATATTTAAATATTTTCCACTCCGACTACACTTAAAATAAGTTAGCTTACTACCAACATCCAACGGAGAAAAAAAAACAGGAAAAGAGCTTCCCGGTAATGTACATTTTTTTAACAAAATTTCAGACATTTTCGCTTGTATATCCTCCTACACATTAACTTGTGTACCAAGTGTTCCACAGCCTACCCAAAGTTTTTTTCCCCAGTTTCCACCCAACTTTCTCTTTTTTTTATCCTTGGTAATAACCGAAAAAAACGCAACAGTACTAGTACTAGTGTCTATGTCTGAAACAGCCAACACAAGACACAGACAAAGTTACCTTCTGTAAAAGTCAAAAGCGAGCAACAGAAAGCAAAGCAGCAGCAAGGGAGTTCCAGCACAACTCCCAGCTTGCCAACAATCTTCACTCCTATCGCTTCAACTTATCTCACATACATAGTTTTTCTTTCTCATCTTTTTTGTTCCTCATCAGAGATGCACATCATTACTACTTTTCCCATTCTCGCTTTCACTTCCCCCGACCGGCCACCTTTATCTATTTAAGATCTTGTGGAAAATGGAGCAAGCCTCAACCAAAAAAAACTTTTCCCCCCAAAAAAATACTTGTATTTCCCCATTTCCAAACTACTTATGTATGCATTGACATCGCTGGCTGCACGTCCCCTCATAGTAGTCACGATATGTATCCTTCCCAGTCATCTTATTCCATTTTTTTCTCCTTCCAACTGACAATAAAATATACCACTTTCTCGAAGTAAAAATTGCCCTTGAGCATTCATTTTTTACCTGGATGTATTTACCATGTATGTCTGGCTATGAGTAAGGGGAAAAGGAACCCAAATATAAAAAAAAGTGTGACTCAGACTAGCACACACGTATTTTGGTAAACAGGAAGAAATTTTTTTATACCGTCGTTCCTATAAAATATAAAGGTGTGTATATGTGTGGCCTCCTACTATCCGCGGGTTAATGCTTGAAATGGCACAAGAAAATTTCATGTTCGTCACAGAGGAATTTATTTACTAGATCGTAGCTACCTCCATACATTTATCAGCCGGGAAGGGGTTCACTCTGTGAAAAGTGGAACAAACGAGAATGTGAGACCCTTTTTTTATATTTCCTACTGCTTCACGTGCGTTTTTCCTTCCTGTTTTTGCCACACAATATCCGTCCCTTTCGAGCGTGCTCCTTCTAGCACGTTTTACATCCAGGTTAAACTTTCCATTTTGGGCGAAAAACATTGGCGGAGGTTATGCAGTTTTTTTTATCCAATCGTCCTTCCGTGGTTCGTGAATGGTGACGGCCGTCGTCGTATATGTTATGGCGGTGTGAGTCCTCTTTGCATTACTGGATGACTACGGTGGTAAATAAAAAGGACAAATAGAATGGGAGCCCAGCAGTATTCACTCACTCACGTCGTCTGACTGAGTGGAAACGTTTGTCAGGATATCCTTGACTCAAGTCAGGTAGTAAATTTCATTACACACCAGCATAAACACACATATGGATGGATGAATAGGAAAGAGGAGAGAATGAAAAAGGGCAGCTTAAACCAAGTAAAAAAGTCTATGGTTATGCATAACCAGCTCTCGCAGTCATTTCTCAACTGTCCTCCGTCTCGATAGAGGAATCTTACGTTGGGGTAGTGTAAGCTGGAGATGAAAAAAAAAGAAAATTCCCTTTCCTTTGTATTATACCTAAGGAGTGGACTAAAGTACCAAAGTGCCTTATTCATACACAACGAACAAAGTAAACGAATCCTATTTCCTCTTATTACCAAGGACCACATGTTCATTTCATTTGTTATTTAACTCAACACATGTACAACTACTATGGAGGGATGTAGCATGCATGAAAATTCTAGTTTCCTTCCGGTAAGTTTAGGTTCAAATCGAGCTTAACGCTTTCCCCGTCTTGCTCCTCTGAAGACTGTTGGTAAAAGTTATAATACTCACGGATACCGACAACCGCCACAAGTGAACTCGAAAATCCACAGAGCAATGCAGAAAATGGCACCCATCCCCTTTCCTCTACAGTAAACCTAAATGCTAAACAAAATACGCAAACGTACATACAAATGCAAGCGAAGAGTGACTGCAATTTATTGTAAACTTTTTACAATAAAATCTTTTTACGAGCAGTATTTGTATTACCAAAATTGAAAGGGATATCACAATCTGCCATATTTATTTTCTTGAATGGAGAGTCCCTCATATTTGCCAATTGCGACATGTGAAACACTCCTCAGGTTTCTACCCCTATAAATGAGCAAAATGCTCAAATGTATAATGTAGAAGTTGTCTGTACACACATGATTACATAATATGGAAGCTGCAACTTGCGTTTGTTATCCCAGGCGTACCTAGCTGGAATTGGAAAGTTCTCAGGCAATACTGAGCGCTACCTTTCTCTTACAATTTTGGATACATATTAGGTTCCCCAATAAATCGAAGTGCCAGCATCCTAAAGCTGATTGTACTAGCACATAGAAAATTTACTATAACTTGCTTTTTTATTTCAGTCTGCTCCATCCAAGTAACCGTGTAATGCCAAGAATGTTCGCTGTGTCAATGGGATCCAATTTATTTGACTAATTTAATCCGATCGGATCGACTCAACGGCATTACCATTCTATTCTAAAAACTTGACTAAAACCCTCGGAATAAATACAAGCCCTTTCTGCCCTTCTCATCTCTTCAAGTGGCAAATACAATATATTTCGTGCTCGCTCACTGTTATCAGCTTTTTTCCCTCTCCCCCTCAACCATATCTGAATCCATCCATGCTGAATGTAACATTCATGCTTATTCAACTCATTTCCCAAGGAAAACAAAAGCTAAAAAGTATCATCATATATTAAACTGGAGAGAGAAATGAGTACAAACACATGTATACTTAATAAGTATAAAATTGAAGCAGACGAATCCCAGTGTAAAAGCTTTCCCTTAAGCCGTATTAAAGGGAGTAGTATGCACATGGAAGAGAAAAAAGGCCCGTTGTTCTTTCTCATCGTCATTAGGCTCATCGTTATCATCCCTGAATGAGCCAACAGATACAATTCGTCAGCTATCAATCTATTCACCGTCACTCTCCCTCCCCGAGAAGGTAATTTAATATGCAAGTGATCCTGGACTAAAACCCCTTTCCTCACAACAAAAACACGGAGCCAGACAATCTACGAGGATATAATATAATAATAGCACAAAGACGATGGTGTCGGAGTGAGAAATGATTCCATCCATTCAATAAATGTTCAGTTCTAATCAGCATTTCCATTCCCACGATGAAGTTCATATTAAAAAGGATGCAATTTGCTCGCTATCTGTTCAAACACAGACTTTTCCTATTTTTTTCCCTGGCTCCTTTCTTAAAACTGAGGATGGAGACAAGCAAAACTGCTTCTCGGCTATCACTCCTTCTCTATGCTTTCAGGGAGGAAAGCAATGAATGCAATATTTCTTCCTTCTTTTTCCCTATTTATTTTTTGTTTTCGTCTCATCTTTACCCTATAATATGACCTTATAGTTGCCATACCTATCCTTTCCCCTATCTATTTTTTCCTGAGATAAAGAATGAGAACGGGAATGGAATAAACGTGGAGTGGTAGCAGAACACATCCAGAAGAAAAAAATAACTGGAAAGAAAAAAAGGGGATGAGAATCCCTTAACAATTTTTATCCGTTTTATATCTATCTGCCCACGTTATTACCCCAACACATTGCTGATAAGAGGAAAGTATGAGAAAAAAAGGATTTGAAAGGAGAAAAATTCTGCCTAGTCCGAAGAATCTAGAGAGATTGGAAGCATACATGGAAGGATGTGCATTGCATTCATGGAGTATTTTGTTTAGTTAGAGAACCACCACCAGAACCGTTTCTATTCAACCATTTGCTTATTTTTTTTGGCATCATTGGCAGTTCCACTATTATAGCTGTACTAACGCTCCCATACCTCTACCTTCATTACAGTCCCGAGCACTAACTTCAATAGCGGCAACAACAACAAACAATAACAACATAACACATTTTAAACTTTCATTCACATTCCCATCCCCTTTCCACTATCTTGTTACAGTTTGTTCTTTGCTCATCCAATAAGAAATATGGGAAAGGGAAAAAAAACTTACAAACCTATAAACGAAACAATTCTAAAAACCCAACCAGTAATACATAAGTGAAACGGTTAATAAAAAAAGAAAGGCGAAAACAGAGAATTTTTTGGAATGATTCCAGCGAAAAAATGTATCCACAGTAGAAATATATATATCTACAATAAATGTAAACTGCAGAGAACAGTATGGACCCATCCATATACAGTGTGGGGGTTAAAGCTGTCATGCTTTCGTTATGTTTCCTCATATATCACTATTAAATCGTTGTGCTATGTTTAAGGGTGTTCGAAACGCTCGTAGCCATAAGTAGCATATATATGCAAGGAAAAAATGTATTATATTACTTGAGTCGTTATGTTAAATAATAAAAAATCCCTGGAAAAAGGAAACGCTGCCACTGCTCGACTGTTTGTTGTTGCCAGAGAAAGGAATGGGAAAAGCCCTTCTCCTTCCTTTCGGTTTTCTCCTCCATGGATCAAAGTCTGAGTATCATACAGCAGGCTGGATGCCAGTGAAAAAAAGGATCAACAGCCATAGTTGAGTGAAGGTTTAGCAGGATTGAGTAAAGCTCTGTTTCATTTATTTCTATCTTAAAGCCTTCACTTCACTAGTCCTTTTCACAAGGAGCTTATGGATGAAGTCTTCATACCTTACAACCTACCCTCGTGATTCAGTTCTACTGGCTGCGTATATAGTAAAAATCCAAGAGAATACCCAGTACAGCGTATCCAGACATTTGGTCTATTTCTCAAGTCGGCGTTACATAAACTTCATACAGGCATCTACACTCGAGAGTGAACCTCGCTTCTTTTTGTTGTATGATATGACGAATCTTGGAAACGGATTATGATACAGCATAGACTCAGACTGACGTTTCTGCTGCAGCGACTTCCTTCATTTTTAATATTTTGTCTAGTGCACAGTCATTCATAGACTCACTTTTTGCACTGTACTGCTTTTTCAGTTCTGTTGAACTTTTTCCGTTCCTTCAATCCTTCATACATCATAAATAGATGTGCTAAACACCGCTACTACTTGAAAGGTCAAAAACAATCCGACTGAACCGGAGAAATTTAAAATATAAGGCATCATAAACCATTCATTCGAGTCAACATTTTTCCAGCGTTACTTAAAATTTTGTTAGGAAAATGTATTCAAGGCTCACACGCATATATTCTCAAGCAAGTTGCGGCCTAGTTGAGAGTCGTAAGGAACAAAGTACATACTTTTTCCCAGAAAAGTATGGAAAACAACAATACGAAAACCAGATACGATAGCAGTTCACTAGGTGAAATTGCTGGTATTCATCTTCCTATTTACAGCTTCCTCTCTTTGACGTGATGCTCTTGTGGAGAAACCCCTTTGCCTTTGTTCATGGATATATAGGACGTAAGCAAAGATGCTGATAGGTATTTTTCCATCTTTTCCCTCTTATTATTTTTATTGCTGCAAGAAAGAGTTCAACGATACAAAGCCTGGCTGGTTATTTCGTTATCGCCAAGAAGAAAAATGCCTTGTTCAAGTATATAACTTGGAGTGGAAGAAAAGAAAAATCAGTCACTTTCTCCTTTTGCAATTTCAGTGTTCTTTCAGAAAAGGGGAAAATAGCTACCTAAACATAGTCCGCTTCTCCTATCAGATTGCTTTCAAGCACTTCCTCCTCGTACAATTTCTCAAATTGAAAGATGTCGAAATTGTTTGTAGAAAGCTTGGGTGACGCACCATACAATTACTTTTTGAGGGGGTTTCACTAAACTACAATTGCAATCCTTCATATTTCCTTATCAAAGCACATGATTTTCAATATTTGATTGCCAGAATTATTTTCAGAGTTAATTGGATTATGCTCAAGTGTGATAAGAATAAGATGGATATTCCACGAGAGGAATTTATGTGGACTTCCACAATCAAATTTTCCCTTACAGTTTCCAGTAGAATTGAAGAGAGGTAAAATTCCTTGAACTCTACGGGACCTCTGTAGGTATAAAATAAAATGAAATGAAAAGATATTGCGTTGCTGAAACTTTCTTTTGGCGATAGTCACTTAATACGTTATGGACAAAGTGTTCGCATTTACTTTACAACTTGACTAAACACATCAATCATTCCAGGGCCTCGGGTGCCGACTCACACAAGTACAAAGAGTTATGATATTTAGTTAGCCCCACTTTTCTATTTTGTGTGGGGAGGTGGTACTGATAGGATTGTTGAGTCAGCAGCTGCTGCTTCTATAGTCACAAACTCACGATCAGCCAACATAATACACTTTTCTTGCCAGCGATGCCAGTTCAATATGTTATGTAGCCTAGTGGCCAAGTTTGCAAAAAAAATGCTACATCAAGGGTTGAATATAGCATGTAGAATTATAGGAGAATATTTCCAACTCTCAAGTTTTCCCTTTTATACTTTCATATAATTTCATTTGTTTTCCCTCCTCCATTTATTATTTTGTTCCAAGAGGACCAGCACTATACACCCTTTTCGTCACTTGAGTGAAAGGGAATGAAATGAAAGGAAATAAAATCTCAGCGGCACAGCCATCCGGTGACGGTGACTAGTGGAAAGGAGCAAGAGACAGAACGGGAGCACTGCGAAATAAATTGCAATTTCCTTTATACAATTCATTTAATGCACAACTCATCAATTCGCCCGACATTTCACTCATATTTTCATCCCACTCACGAGCTCGTGGGCAACTCATTAACGTATTTCTCATTTTCAACGATTCCGATTCCAGTAATTTCTTTTTCCCTTCCTAGCAAAACATATAAATTACTTCCATTGGAATACTGTAGACACCGGATATAAAGGGCTAAATGAGCTGAAATGGCAAGTAGTTTCAGGCAAATGGCCATTCGACCCGTAATTTATTTTGCGATTCAGCAAACGAACTCATATCATATAAATCTATATCTCATTTCGTTCACTTTAATAATACAAAAGTTTTGCCCCTTGAAATATTGTTTTGGCATGCATAAAACAGAGTTTTAAAAGTACTCGCTAAGATTTTAAAAGAGCTGAAAAAACAGTTAGTGGAATTGCTCTCCTAATCGTTCCGAAGACAAGATTGCCCTTTTCCCATTTTCTAGATTTTGTACAAGCTAATATGGAGTCCTTTTCCCTGTGCCTTATATCATTTTCAGATCGACTAGGAAAGGGCGGAGTTCGTGCTTACGAAAGTGAAACCAGAAGTACCACCACCACCGCAACTGCTGCCATGCACCAGACTTGAACACGAGGCATAATAAGTATATTCCTTGTACAGAAAGTCATTTTTCACTATAATTTGTATTATGCAGTGGGAGATCTGTGTGATATAACATGAAATAAAAAAAAATGGAAATAAGGAAAATTATTAGCTTAGGACCCGGGGGATCTTTCGTTACTCCGCAATCCCGCAATGGCACTTTGCATTAAAATTTGAGGGAAAAATTTACAAAAGGAAGCAGTTTTAAATGAGAGTTTAACTTGTAATGCAAAGTACTGTAGTAGAGTGGCAGCTTCACCGAATTAAAACAAAAGAAGGACTTGTCCTAGCTGAGAATTTAGGATGGATTATCTGTGAATCCAAATCAATTACACTCACTTGATCATAAATCATCGACAAGTCAGCAGAGAGGGTGACAAAGCTGGAAACTTTCAGTCTCCAGCTCTCGTTCTTCCAAAACTCTTGCAGAATAGTAAATAGAAAGGGACTTTGGTTTATGTTCGGAGGGCCGATAGTTTTATACTTTCTCTTCTTCTTTTCCATCATAAATACTGGTACTGTACAGTGCAAACAAAATCGTTGTTCGTACATAACAAGTCAAAGAAGAAAATCGTTATACCCAACACACGGTTATAGTCATAGATCTGAGTAGTATAAACATGTTTATCTTGCGAGTATTAGGACCAAGTGGAAGGGGAAAGGGAGCAGGAAGAATTTCTTAAGCCTTTTTCCTCCACCGGCTCAGATGTTTTTTCCCAAAGACAAAAGGGCAGTGCCACTATTAGTATTATGAAACAAGAAAAATGAACGCGAGAATGAAAAGGCACAAGTCTACAGATTTCCTTTCCTAAGACCTTCCTAAATACTTTCCTTGCCTTGTGCTGGGAAAAGTCGATGCTCACATTCTCTCATCATCATTATGAATTTCTTCACTTATTTACTAGGTATTCCGCATAGGAAGAACAGAAAGGAGGGACTAGCAACAAACAAGGTCTTGGAAAAAGACAGCTGAAAAGAAGGGTGCTGAATCGAAGGGGGCTGCTGCTAGTTGTTGCAATACCTCTTCCTCCCTTTCTTGTCGTCGAAATAGCATGAGCATTTCTCCAAATATAAAACTATCGTACAGCTAGGTCTCCGCGGCCCGAACACCACCACCGCCACAAATCTTTAAGCTGTTGGCATTATCCCGAAACTCTCTCCAGCCTTTTCTCATTGAAAAGAAAATCGGGGCCAAAAAGAGCTTGTCCTTTCACGTTTTTTTCTGTCATCTTCTTCTTATGAAGGGAGAAAAACTTTCAAAGTTGACAACAGCTCTGGTATACTTTTGCTTTCTCCAAACAAGCATAAAAACTTTACTAGTGAAATTCAAACATGACACTGTTTACTCACTAACATAGTTAGCCTATCATAAACGGAGGAAAGATATTAAAAACTATAAAATCTTCACACATCTTGTACATGCAGATAGACACAAGTACCTACATACATCTTTTCTGTTAATGAATTACGTCAGCTCATTGAAGAGACGAAAGCCGGGCTTGACTTATTTTACAGCTTTTCACTGCAGCAGCCCCCGCTTTACTACGAACCACACATATTGCAATATATACAGCTTAATTTATGTTTTATGTAATATAGACATGCAAAATATAGTGAGCCAAACCAACTTCTCTAGCATTTATAGTGGAAACAGAGCATCATCATCTTAACTTCAAACCGCCAACCATTACTACAACCTCATATTGTGTGCATACCACACGAGCAAAAGAGACAGACACTCCTGCCATTAGGTATTAACACAAAAGAAAAGACAACGGGAAGATCGCAATGTGCTTATATAACGTTCCGAGGAGGAGGCATGGACAAGTCCCTGCTTTCACTAGCAAGCTTCTACCTCCTTTGCTCCCTTACAGCACAACAATGATTTATAGCTCAAATAATAATCTCGTAGCAACTTTCTCATAAGGGAAACTCATCTATCTATCCAGCGCTTATACTCCTTAGTCTACTGTATAACGAAGGGACTGCGTATCTAATAAAAGTAAAGTGGCTGGTGCACAAGCTACAAATATTATATAACTTATTATTATTATTACTATTATTATTATAACTTAAAAGTATTATAGCCAGGAAACTCGGTAACAGTAGACATTCTACGGGCTTCCTACACAAGTAGAACGAGATTCCTCCCTTATATTTCTTTGGCTCTGAGATAACTTAAGCCTTTTTCCGTATAAACTTGAGTAGTTGTGCTGGTGGTGGCAGGCAGTGGGTAGTAGTAGTAGTAGTGCTTGTAGTAAAAATAAAAATTGTAAACCTAACAAGAGAGACCATCACCACCGCCATCAAGCAAGCTGAAGCTAAAAAAAGAGTTTTTATCATCTTTCTCTCCTCTTACCACTATGACTATGACACATCCACCGCCTCTTCCCCTCTTCCGCCTCTTTATCTCTAGCTCCCATCCACACCTTCCCTTTCTCTACGAAATCCTACAGCAGATCGGGCTCAAAACACTAAATGTAGGAACGTGTTGTTAGATATATGTATGCATGTATAGGAGATATATAGGAGTAGAAAATCTACAGGAACTCTTACAACTCCTTGTCCGTAGTTGGTACGCTATTTATATAAGGGTTTTATAAGCAGATATCCATTTTATAGGGACTAGCAGAGGACACCGGTCTCACACATATATAACTCAAAAGCATCCAAATCTAATACTTTCTCCACTTCAGTAGTATTCCCTTTTCCTTGAAGAAATAAGGGAGATACAGAAGAACCCAAACTTCTATACTTCATTGCCACATAGCAGCCCACATGAAAACTTTTCAACACGCTTCATAGCTTACAAGAGAGGGTAAATTGGTGGGTATATGCTACTTACTATAAAATGGATGGATACAGCTGAAAGATGTGACTGTCTGCGTGTTTGCTTACTTAAGCTTCGTCCGGACGGGGCGGAGGACCACCCGGTTGATGATAATGATGAAGAAGAGCCCACTCCCGTTATCAACGTATAATGATAATGACGATGATGAGTCAAGCCCACTTCCTTCTTAGTTTTTTCCCCGAGCTCATTCACAAAAACTGAATAACAGATTTTGAATCCAATGAGGGAGGGTGGTGAGGATAACAATGAAATGGTAAACTTATGAAGATCTGGGCGGATAAATTATAAATGGAAGGGATTATATAACAGGAACTTTACGCATATGTGGTGGAGGTAAAAGGGATTTGACGAGTCATCTTTATTTGTTTACTAACTTGCACGTTTCTACCCATCAATCCTTTTTACCACATGCAGAGTAAAAGAGTGACGTGGGTCTCAAAGGAGGGTTTATGATTATGAAGCTTAATCACTTGTTTCATATTTTCCAACTGCAACGGCCTTGAAATTTTTACAACATAAATGCATTTCAACTATGCATACAGATAACTCTCTGCCACGTTAGTTATGTTCGAATACGAAACAGGTTTAGTCAACTTCGTCTAGTCTTCTCAAAGCCTATTAATGACATGACATCAAATCAGATAGCATAAGTACATTAAAGAGAGTTGAAGATAACTGACATATTAGCAAACTGTCATATCAAGCTTGAATATCGCGTTCAATGGAAGTTATTAAGGACAAGGTCGCGTTCAAAATGCATTTGCCAAGTACTAACCAATAGTAAATAACAATGTTTACTATAAAAGCAAACAAACTTTTTTAGCATCATATCATGATTTTCGTCGTTATTCGGTACAAACACTGCAAACCATGCACCTACCGCATGCTTAGTTGCCTAAAAATATGAAAAAATCATTCTCCCAGATACCTATGCAAACTACATAATAAACATCTTCCAATCGATGATTACGCCGAACGATGATGAAGCTCCGGCTCCCAATCGATTTTCAATTCTGGAACCTCCACAAAGAGCCATCGCATCCCAGGAAAACAGGGAGAATGGCATTTTGCTCATAGGTAACTTCAAAGAAAAGCCATATAATATAATAGCGCAGATTTAATATAAAGACACTCTATTCCTTATCAAGTCTATTATGACTGACAGGAAGATTTCTTTTGTGATAAAATACTTCGTTATTAACGTTCCGTGCATCCCCACTTTCAAGTCCAAAAATAACAACATATTTCAATAAAACATTTCTGTTTCAAAACTAGTTAGAGACGACACTAACGATCTAGAGTACAAAGAGGTAAAGGCACTAATAAAGATAATGGTCTATATCTTCACTGACTACCTATCTCTCGCTTTCCACATCCTTCTCATCCCCCAGCTTTGATTTTTCTATGTGGAGCAGTACTTTTTTTCTTCCCGTGAAACTTTTGAATAAAAAAAACCTACAAGAGGCAACTAAACTGACAGTAGCGATCCACTAACAAGGAACAATATTTGACATACAACCTTTGAGATAATTTCCTGGAAAAATGATATCATAATAATGATTTACCTACGACTTCCATCCCTATTATTATTCAGTAGTGTTCATTATAACGTAGTGCTATCTACATTGTAACCCCCAAAGGGATTAAACACTGCCACAATTTACTTATGAAAAATTATGGGTTGGCTCAATTTCTTCCTTTTCCATAATAATAGGAAGAAAAAAACGAAACTTTTCAGTTCAGGAGAAAGCACCGGGCGGAGGGAGCATAATGGGAAAGCAATCGAAGAAACATATATCACGGAAAAAAGGAGTCGACGGAGTGGGAGTATACATTTCATGCATACTTTTACAAGAAAGGTAGAGGAAAAGGCTGGCTGCCAATGTGGAAGTATAAATTGTAGACAATCAAGCAAAAGAAATACTACAAGGTTACATCTCTCGAGAGATGGTTTCCACTTCCAACGATTTTCCTAATTCTGTTCAATACGATACATTTTTTATTCCTTCTCCCTTTCTTTATTTCAGGGAGGTAAAAATGTAAATTGTACAAATCAAGTTTACTACTACAGAGAATATTGCTCGGTTACTAGACAAGATGTATTCAATCCCTATTACCGTCTCTTTTCTCCCTTCTCAATTCTCTCGGTTTCTGCTTTCTCCTATTCTTCCGCACAAGAGATATTACAACAGGAGCAATTCAACGTGTCCAACTATTTTTTTTTCGTGGAACGGAACTAGTTATACTTGCTACACAGCTCCTGAGATGTGTAACTTTACACCGGTTCGTTAAATCCTATAGGTGGAGGGAACGTGTGGGTGATGTCACACGCTACTAGGATGTAAAAACGTAATAATTTACGATATTGGAAGGTGGCGACGAGTGAAATAAGCTCTTTTCCATTTTTCCCTAGTACACTTTTAAAAATTATGATGACGCAGTCAGATTGTGTGTAGCGATTGTGTTACTTTTACTTGAAATATATATTAAATGCCCAAGTTTACTTTTTTTATTAACCTAATTCCAAATAGCATAGAAATTTTCAGAGTGAAAAACCAATGAATTAAAAAAATATCCCTACTTACTTATCCGTAGTAAATGTAAAGAGAAGGAATTTTAATGGGAGGAGAAAACTCATCAGTACAGCAGCTGGAAACATTGCATCGGCTGCAAAAAGACCGCATTAACTTTACCACCATGCATATTACTTAAACGTAATTAGGTATATCTTACTTCAGGGAAACGCAACCACACTCTACTACCAGCAAATTCGGCTGACACTATCAAGCATAATGTTTATAATAAAGCAATTTATTAGGGTTAGCCTCCATATCCAGCCAGACCCCCAACGCCTTAAGTAGCCAGTGGCTCTTCAAAAAAATATATACTTTGGATTTCTCAATTCCAGCTCATCACCATAATCATCATAGTAAAAAGTTGAAGCAAGGCCCACACGATCCTATGGGGAAATAAGGAATATACCTTGGCTCATAACCTTCGCTATACACAATTGTGGTGCAGCCTGCGGTTTACTAGTCAAAATGCCATGAATTAAGTCCCCAGAGAGATCATTTAACATACACACGTACATGAGCACAACTCCCATTAGCATTAGACACAGTCCATTTTCCAAGAAAACTCCCAGAAACGAAATAAATGAAATAGTGCTACACTTTTTGTGGTGGCGGATGGCTGGTTCCGTTCACTCCCAGTAAGGCCCACTGTTTATCCTATATATTTGCTCCCATGAGTTTCGCATTCTGACACTCCAATATAAATGAGCGGCTATTTTATCTAGAGAGATGGTAGCAAACAGCAAGAAAAAATAGGAAGTGGGTGCACTGCCAAGCTCCATATACCACATTTTCAATACATAAATGACTTTTTAGCTTTTTTTTGCTATCGCCTTTTCTGAGATATATACTGGCTGACTGACCCTGCAGCAGTTTCCGGAGATAAACACCATCCTACCCAAACAGCTCCCGAATTATATATAACAATGTAAATAACACGCATGAATCCATGAAGCCAGAGCTGGTATTAAGAAGAGAAAAAATGCAGGCTCAGATGTCAGGCAGACAGTTAGCTTTCCCAGAGCTTAGGGGCTTATATTTTTTTCCTATTAATGTGAGAAAGTGTTCGCTCCACACAACGACAAAAACTTTTTCCTGGCTTACTTCCTCCTTACATCTTTACTACATACCTCAACATATCCTTTACTTCTGTACAGCCGCTTGGAGAGCGGGTGGCGCATCATAACACCAATCTGACTCGGACTAGTCATATGGCAAGGGAAAAAACATTGGAATATGTACAAGATTCGAGATACGGACAAGCTTTCCATATATATGATTTCATACGAGGCTACACACAACAACACGGAAGCGGGATAATTGCAGTATGTGATGCGAAACTGATTGAAGTGAAAGTAAGAAGGAAAGCAGATGGCTCGGGGTAACGTGTCCAATAATGAGTTTTCTAAAAGCAATTTTGCGCCTTCAACCCCTGCCCTGCTCGCTCCACAGTTTGCTGCTTTCCTCTCTCTCGCTGGCTATTTCCGACTGTTACAAACCTCATAAGTAGAAAACAACCTTTGATTGCATTGGATATTTTTCGTGCCGACTGGTCCTCCTCCGCTTCTGGCTCTAAGCCAGTAACCCAAAAAATAGGCCTTTTCACTCTTTTTTTTTATTACAACAACAAATAGAATAAGTTGTTTCTCAGCTAGAGGTAGAAATAAAGCGAATATAATAATAGTGAACGTGCATGTAATGAAACTGGAAGTGAGCTTATCAGAGTCTCTGCCGATTTTTGAGCTAAAAATGGGTCGCTTATTACGATGCGCCATGACTGTTGACCAAATGCTCATTTCTATAGATAACGTATGATGAGCATAATCGGCTGGTATCGTGGCATCTGAACATCTAAAAAATATGTACTAGTGTTGTAGGCGGAGGTGACGATAAAAACATTACATTTTGATAAATCTCTCGTTTTCGACTTTCCATTTGGCTTTGCCCTATTTATTATTTGATTTTCCACACCGTTATGCACCCATACAGCTCTCTGGGGTACCTGATAACTGGGAAGGAAATCTAATTGTGGAGCGATGAATCTCGGATATGCGAAGTAGGCTGGATTCAATCAAACGAGATTGGCAGAACTACACGAGATCTGCCAATGAAAAGAGATATATTATCAAGACTAAAAGGGACACTGACTAGGAGATTTCCATCTGAGACAAGAGATTTTTTCAATTTGTTCCAGTTACTATCCATGCCACTTTATGCCGCGTGTACACAACTAGATTGATCAATTCTCGAATCTTATCATCCTTACATTGGATTAGGTATTTAGATTGAGCGTGCTCGTGAGGGAAGACAGAATTATTGACATGCTTGCGCCTTGTGCGTCCAGGCAAACAGATCGTACGTACGTATATTCCAAGTCATGAATGAATAGTACCTAAAACCCTTTTCATCTTCCACTCCCTTCTCGAGTTTTATACAGCTGGGGAAAGAAAACTAGGCACTTTTATGAAAAATCACGGCTCAGGTGATGTTAACGTTATATATTCCATCAAAAATTGGCATGTGTAGGAAATACGAAAGACCGTGAAATCTGCTTCTCTCCAGATAGCTTTTAAACTCAAGATCCGCGAACTATTTTTTTATCAGTGCAAGTCCTCCAAATTGAAAGAAGCGTCTACTTTATAATGAAGCCCCAATAAGCCCATCGCGAACTCAAGATATGAAGGCAGATATTAGGTTAACCACTGCGCAGCTATAGCCGTCGTGTGCACATCGGGCAGGAGATGAGCAAGTGCACAAAACATTGATGCGGAATACGAGCATCAACATCAAATCATAGGGAAAAGTCAGAGAGGAACAAATCCTCCAGCTCGCATTTATTGGATTTGTGCTCATTTGCTTTATCAGTGAAGACGGCTGAATGAATGCAAGATAGAGGGGGATAGATCCAGCCATCCATCTAACTAACAAAATCCATCCACGTATCCATCCGCATCTTTTCGTGCTTTTGAAACAGTCGGAAATTATTATTCATCTCAACTAGAATCCAATCTCTCGTGGACCACGCTCACTAACTCTCTCTCTCTTCATCTCCTCATCATCAGACTTCTCAATCACCCTCTCATCTTCCTTCTCCCTCTCTCCTACTCTCATTTCATGGCTCTTTCCCGTTTATATCAACGCAGCGTGGAATTAAATTGGGATGATGCTGATGCTCCAAAGCACACTTTTACTTTTTTTTTTCGTCATTTCGTTCTGGTAGATCAACCTCTCCTCCTTATTATCAGTAATATCTGCCACAACGACTAGCATTTTATTCACTTTACCATATTCCCACCGGAATTGAACCATACAGCTCAAGCATCAGCGAGGGATGATGAACACATTAGACTTTTCAATGTGGTACTGACTCGAGCCATCATCTCGTCAGTCCAATCAGCAGTCTGACGATTTAACTTCCGTCTGAGCCATGCCAGAGCCTTAACCAACCTCTGAGAAATTCTTGACGGTTTACTTGAGTAACCAAAAGAAAGAGAAAAAGTGGAGGAAATGAAAATTGAAATTTTAAAACTTTCCATATCTATTCAGACAAACTGTCTCCTTCTCTAGTTAAAGATGAGTGAAATGGAGAAGTATTTGTTTGAACTGTCATAGGAAATGAAAGGAGCAAACTATGCATACATTAAGTTCTCCACAAATACTGCTATCGTTTACGTCTCCTCAAGGTGAATGTGCTTCCTCAAGTGAAACTAACACGCTTTATGATGTAAGACGAGCTAGGATGGAAAATTTGTCGTGACCTCTTCGGCTTTCACAACTTGTCCCTGAACCGTCTACTCCATAACCACCTACTCATTAATGCTGACGGTGAGGAAAGCCACTTTCTGGGAGAAGATGAGAGAGGGAAAATCACAGGGAAAACTGAGAGCATTAACAAAATTCCGCATATTATCATTCCCGGACATTTCTCTGAAAAATGAGCTCTCACTTCAGGCTCATTTCCATTTGCTTTCGAGAGCATATACACAGCACATTAACGGAAAGGAATTGATCGGTGAAGAAGGCCAAAGCGTCAAATACTATTGACTCGGCCATGATCATTTCCTTAATTGACCTGACTTCCCCCTTTCTCTCTAATGACCTTCTCTCTTTCCCAAACAACAAAACTAGTTTCATTACAGCCAAATTCCATGCCCGTCCTATTCGTTTTGGTGGTGCGAATGTTGGCTTAGAATTTAGTAAAATATTAGCAGCTGAACTAATCATCCCTTCATGTTTAACGAGGATTCTCCCATCATTTTCATCTCATATTCCTCAAATTTCCATTCCGGCTCTTAACCAATATCATATCCGGACCTGACCATCCGTCTGAAACCATCATCCTTATAGAGCCCCATACATAATATATTGGGGTGAATGTATCGATATATCCAATTTAATACGTTATTACGTTACTCCCCACTGCCAACAACTTGCGTCATTTTACAATGCAAAAAATAAAGTATTCCGAAAGGAGGTTCTGAGGGGAAGAACCAACGCGAAATATTATACTCACACTCATCAACGGAGGTATTTTAGGCGTGAATATATTTCCTCTCCTTCCTTTCCCCCGTCTCCACTGTGAATACTTTTGGCTGTGGTTAGGCCTATGGATGTACGCGCCATCCTAATATATTTTAGCCTCACTACCCACCACAGTTTGATTACGTTTTTTACTTGCTATACCCAAAAACTTTCTGTTCGAAAATACAAGAATAATAGTTTTTATGCATATTCCACAGCAGAGGAACTTTCTAGTTGAAAATCTGTGAAGAGAAATAAAACAAAATGAGAGAGTCCGTCTGAAGTAGCTGCGTGTAGCGGGGCAATTGCTGGCCTGGCATAAATGGGCTAACACCATGCAGAGGGAGAAAATGAATGTGTAAGGGAAAGAGAGTGAGACAGGAAGAGTGAAAGTGCTAATTATCTTCTTTCACTCATTTGGCTAGATGTACACGCGCCGATCTTTAGAGAATACTCAACCCATTCAGCAAGTAAAGTGGCCATTAACATTTTGTTAATTCATGTTGCATCCTGTCTATTACACTTTCTGCAACGAGTGAGATAATATGCACCACCCTGCATTGTGTATGGATTTGCGATGTGTTCTCCAGACGTTAAGGGCCTATATTTATACACTAGACACTTGAGTGTGCATGGGACGTGATGCGTTAGTTTTCCACTTTTTCATCCTGCTATTATCAGATGAAACAAATGAATTTTAGAATATCAACTTGAAAGTCATTTCTTGATCTTGATCTTTGGAAATGCTCCTTTAGTTTACCAAGAACAGCCCTTTCATAACCATATTATGCTTTGAAGACGGTAAGTAAGTGATATTATTTTTCAAGTTAAAATCTAAACTACTTTACATTTTGAGCCTTTTTAAGAAGTTCACTTGTGAGTACGATATTCTTCTCACATAGAATTTTGACGAGTGTAGGAAAAAGTTTAACTTTTGCTGGATGAAACTCAAGAGGAATGCTAATTTTATTTCAATCAGTACGAGACCAGTTTCAAGATAATTACAAAACTCGTTTATACTTTCAGTTTGAGACCATGCTAAATAGAAGGTTTTCTCTAAACTACAGCGCGATATTCTTTAACTCCACAAAATCATCTTTAAAAAATTATTATCGAATTCATTCCTGATTCATCTATTTAAATTTTTCCCTATTCCCTTCCTTTCTACCTATCCTGTTATGAGATAGAAATCTCACTGACCTCTCCCCTTTGCTAGCCAACTCCTTCAATCTAACCCATCTCATATCCTATAGAATTTCCAAGTTTTTCACAAAACAACAAACCCAACAGCGGATTGTGAATTCAGCGAGAAGACAGAGAAAGCTAACTTATTACATCGACGCATCTTTCCTTCACGGCATTCTTGGAAGCCTCGCAAAGCCTTGCTACTTTAGCTCATGTATGTGTTAAAAAGGGTTCTTTTGAATGGATCAATAAATTTCGATCCATTGTCCAGCAGCAGGAGGCGAAGCATGGGCAACACCATTTTCTTTCTATAATATACTACCACTTTGTACCACATTTATTATTTGTACTCCACTACACTCTATATCTCCAGTTCGAATATAAAAAAGGTACATGCATTAAAAAGGACTAGAAAGGCCAGTCATGGATTTTCTAAAGTTACGAACTTGCATTACCAACTGAAACTTTCTTTCCGGTAGCATATGCAAGTTTTGCGTAAGCGGAATATGGGGCTCTCCACATAGGTAACCGATTGGAGCTATTACTTATTCTTAGCAGTTCTAGAAAGTTGAGAGTAAATCGAAGAGGAAAAAAAGTAGGCTTATTTTTTTTTCGAAAATACACAGCTTCCGTTTCCTGCTAGAGTATGTATGAAGAAAAAGGATGTAGACGGGAGTGGAGTGAGCGAACAAAAATAGAAGTTTCATCAAGGAGAGCAATGGGATTCACATGAATCATCATTATTAATCTCTCCCATTACTACCTAAACTATTACTTTTCCTCCTATCTTACCAGTCTCTCCTATCAGGCCAGTCCCTGGCAAACCAGACGTTCACTCACTCCATCCCTTGGCCTTTTTTAGCTCCTCCATTTTTTTGCACAACTTGCTCCCACAAATTATCTATAGCCGTTTTATTAACATGGTTATCCCATCGCATAACTCTCATTTTACAGAACTTTCACATCATCATTAACATAGTCATTTTCTCCTATTTTTCCAACACCAACTTGCTATTAGTCAGGACTTAAAAAATAGGTTTTAACGATCCCTTTTGATGATGTCTTGATGGCTGGTGTATGTGATGTAGTTATTCGATGGAGTCAGATAGTGGAAGCTAGATTGGTGCTGATGTAGTCGTAATGCATATTCCAATACCTTTCCCTGACTAGTCACTCCATTTTCTCTTTAGTTTGAAGTTAACCTCTTTCCCTCTTCACTATAGACGTTCCCCTTTCTTAGAAAAACTCTCTCAGGATGAATGCAAGTAAACTGATAATTGAACGATATCAGTCTTCCTTTCACCAAATAAGAGCAAAGTGAGACTGCATTTGAGAGAAGAAGTCAACAGAGCAAAACCATTTCAATCTGCTATTCTCAACGTGAAGGATAAGAAAAAAACCATCCATAGAATATAATGTTTTTTCCCTTTTTTATAAGTGATTTTTAAAATACGAAGCTCAACAATAAGATCCTCATCCATTATGCCATACTACATTATGCATACTTTCCGTACATTAGCTGAATTGCTTTGCGCTTGGAAGGAATGAGCAATCTCCACTTTCTCTTTCTTTTTCATCTCCATTCTTGGAAAAAATTCTCGATGGGAGAAGGTAAGGTAAAAAGGGTAATCAAAAAGACTTAACTTCCTTCTTATTCATGTCCATTATCATGAACTCCAGCCAAACCCTACATGATGATCTATAATGTGGGACCATTTTTTCACTTCCGATTTTTTACCATAAAAACGGGGTAAGCTCCGAGCTTGAGCCCAATATTCCAAAAGGGTAGTTGTGTATCACGCTCCACTATATCCAATAGTATTCCAGCCACTTCACTCTTGGAGTATTCGATAAGGAAGAGATATGCGACAAAAAAAAGTGTCTACACGCTAGAAAAAGTGAAAGAAGAAGCCATTCTTTTCTATTCGCTCTTATTTCTCAGATCTGTTTCGTCTGTGGGCAAAAAATGAAGAAAAAAATCAAGAAGCATGAAAGTATGTGCTAGCAGTACATGAAGGATCTGTAGTTGGAAGGTAGACAAGTTCCTTCCAGCCTTATTCATTGCCATTATTTGACGAAACGGGAATGGCAAAGGTAAGCTGTCGGAAAATTGCTGGAAGGGAAGAGCACAGCGAAAAGGAGAGCACGGTACAATTTCGGTGAAAGAATTTGAAGTATGTGAAATTGTAATATACATATGATCATATATAGCCCATACTTCCACGTACCACTTTTTATTTAGATTAATACTGTCGATTCATCCTTTCTTAACTAACAGAAAGGTCGACTATAAGAAAGGTCTTAGGCTTCTGTCCCAATTCTCCCATTCTACACATCCCTGTCATTTGTAAGATAATATTACGTCTAATTTTCTCCCTCAGTCTTTCTCAACACTTCCAAGAAACAAAGCTCTGTAATTTAAGTGAAATAGTAGCACACCGGAAAATACGGAAGATTCGGAGCAATTCCTTCCCCCTATTTTAATACCAACGACAAAGTAACTCCAGGCGGATTGGATTGGGGATGAGTCTGGATGTTATATGAGCGGAAGGATGACAGAATGGTATAAGATGAAATGACGCTGAAGAACAATCCCACTGTCCATAATCTAAGATGCTTAGGTACATTCATCTTCTGTTCCTTCTTAAGTGTTGTTGGGATGTATGTGTTTCGAGGAAAAATCGCGAGAGAATGTTCCCGAAAGCAAGGATAAAAATGCTTATACTATCACGTATGGATGCTATCTATAAGGACGTAGTATTTCATGTCTGTGCGGTATTGAAGTGGAATATACCATTTCCACATTGTATCACATCTGCATCATTTCACTCTGCTGATGTGACTTATGGAGGTGTACACGGCACGACTTTTCCTAAGAATGAAAAAGGAGCCAAGCTCAAGAAAGAGGATAAAACTGCACGAAATTCCGTTTTCTCCGACTACTTTCACAAATAGCTCATATGAACCTTCTATACTTAAAAAACGGGTGTTTTAATAACAAATGTGAGCGTATTTACCTACATGGAATTGACTAAAGATTTCAAGTTGAGTGATATAGGGCAGATAATGCACTGCTTCTCCATTTGAGAGTTTTAAAACCTTTCTCCCCTTCACAGCAATTTTCATTATTTTTCTTCCCAGTTATCACGTGAGTGTTAATACTTTCCCTTTGGATATACCTACTATTTGTATTTTGATATTATGTGTAAATAAATAGGAGAGAAAGGGGTGTATAGACATGCTCACAAATAAGCTTTGATATGCATATGCATTTATGCGCTAATGCAATTTCGGTGCCAACCTTACTGGTTACTTAACTAATAGAAATCATCATCATTTCTCTTAGTGGAAGGGGGCGCGACTGGAGGAGCTTTATTCAACCGAGAAGCCTACTTTGCATCTCACACAAGAGAAAAAAAGAGAATATTTTTTGGCACTCCGTAAATTGGTCTGATCCATTTGCATTTTTTCCCCTTTCTCCCACTTCCCACATCTTCTTCCCTTCACACAAATTTTCTACTTTTTACATCCTGTACTTCGGGAAAGTATAGTAAGTCGGAATTTTTTATGCATAAAAAGGGTTGGTTGGAGAGAGAAGATGCGCATACTTTTTTTTATTTCTTGTGCCCATTATCTGGACTTACTTTCCGTTGCTTAGTGTGGCCCATTACCCAGAAAAACTTAAAGTATTCCATATTAGTTCTTTAAGATACGTACTTGAGCATTTCCGCAGATATTTTAAAATACAATGCGATGTTGCCTAAAAGTTTTGTTGAAGGTTTTGAACACATATGAAAGTGGGCATATATATTTTACTCAATTTACACATTTGTACATTATGCATGCAGCTTTTTCCCTGAATTTACGTACATCCTCATGGAATTTCACAAGTCGTTTCCACAATTTCCCTACCCATGTGCTTTCCCCCTTTTCCTATACAAAACTCAAAACGACTTATAGTTTTCTCGTGTGTGAAGATCAAGATAAACTATGTATTAACTATACGAAATATTTCTCCGTTTCACTTTACGTAGAGGTTTCAATTAAAGATGTCACTTTTGAAGTATTCCATTTTTTACAACCACATACGTACTCCGAAGAGCC
>JAQGAH010000245.1:0-55530 GCA_034696885.1 Lepidocyrtus paradoxus | reverse complement strand
CTAAATCATATTATTGTACTAAATATTTATAGAAAGCATAATAAAATTTACTTTTTCATATTCTGTAATGACGGGTCCAGTCATTATTATAAACCAAACATCGAGAAACAAATGCATGCATGGTTGGATGCTCAATTTTGAAAAAAATCTTTATGCGCCGTTCTTACCGACTTCACAGAGATTTGGACTTTCAAAGTTTTTTGACAATGTGCCGTTCTTACTTGTGCCGTTCTTACTGTGAAGCGATATTACTGTTAGTTAATTAAGTTGTTAACAATTAACAGTCATTGACTATCTCATTACCCCTTAAATTAACATTAACTTACAAAGGGTTATCAAATACTCAATGAGAAGAATCTGCAATATGGAGTACTTTAGTATGAAATGGCGTTTTAAATTGTTATTAGTCGTGAGCTAAGCCGTAAACATCAGACGTTTGTTACGCAATAGAAAAGAGCAGCAGCCGAGCAGTCTACTAACTTGGTGACAGAATCGTATGTAACTACAGTCCCATTCATTTTACGTCATGATCACATTTGCAAAACATGAATATTCAGTGATTCGGTTGTTTTTTATTAGAGGCATACAATCAATGGGCACCATATTGTATGCCAGTTTCTATGAGTTATGTCCACCATGATAAGTTCGTATTAGCTACAAAGATGGGAAAACATTCATAATCATATTTCACTGACTTTACCAACAAACTCTTCTGCGTTCTTACTTATTTGAAGCAATACGGATAAAATATGAAATGACAAAAAACATTCCCCCAATTTGCACTCGCAAAAAAAATCTAGTCAAGCTATATAAGAAACTCAAGCTTGGAACAATTTATCTCTCAATTTTTCATACTCGCTGGAAATCGTCGATGCATGCCAGTAGACAATTTATGCCTACACTATATTATGTCATTTTGACAGCTATTTTACTAGCTGGGAGAAATGACTTTGCACATATTCTCAACTCATTTGCCAACACCCATTGCGAATTATTTACAAGCCTTCCAGTTGACTCTCTAATATTGGGACTTTGGGAGTGGAACTGTTCTTAAACAGACTTGAATTCGCAGTCTACTCTGTATCAACTTTTGAGCGATAGAGGGTGAGACAGTGGCAATAAAAGTTTTGAGTTTGGCTTTAAAGATTTAAATGCACAAATGGAAAGATACTTTCAATTTAGCGTATAGCATAAAACCATCTTCAAATGTCAATATTTAACATTGGGAAAACTAAACTGCCAGAGACAGTTGACTAGTTGGCTGCCTTTTTTGTGCGGTATGGTCGTTCTAATCCCTTTTCTCACTTTTTATGGCTTCCCTTCACACGTTTATGTATAGTTTGTACTTTCTATATAACTGAACGCTATTTATTTGCAACTGACAATTTATATGTGAGGGAAGGTATTTGCTAAAAACCCATCATTGAATAGTCTGTAAAAAAGAGTTATGGACTGGGTTTTGGCTAAGCTGTATTTAGACATAAGACATGTTTATCGTGTTTTTGGGTGTATGAGCTAAACAGTCAGATTTTTAGCCTTGTAGCGATGAAATGAATATTATTAGAGGAATATTTGCCAATATTGATGCATCAATATGTAGATATTTTTATACTAGAGGAATTTTCTCGTCGGGGCAAATACTGCAGGTTTCATCTGTACAATATTTTGCTTCAAGTGACATGACTCTAGTACTCTGTGATAAATACTGACTGATCTACTTTAGTTCTGTCCTTAGGACTAATCCAGTTTGCTCAACTTAATCCTATATTATTTGGCCTTGTTTGCTAATATTTGACTGAAACATAATACATATTTTTGTACCTTCACAGAAAAGGGGAGATCAAAGTACAACGGTTGACGCAACCACATAAATCATTCAAAAATATGTACGCACATGAAAAATAATCTTGAATGTGGAGACTGGTGACTGTCAGCTTACTACAGTCTGCCCCGCAACCCTGCTGGTTTTGATTAAAAAGTGTTTTTTACATTTTGATTTCAAACTGACCTGATTGAAACTGTCCAAATGCGGAAAAGAACTGGTACTAGGTTGATTAAAAACAAGGTAATATATATAATTTTCACTGACACGAAAAGGTGTATCTGGAGAGCTATAGCTGAAATAACAAATGACATAGTCAATTACGGATATGGGGGATCTAATCATTTTTTAATCGCACTTGCAAACACTGCAAATTAGCAGACATTTCATTATGTAGAGTTGCATTTTAGACTGTTCAGCTATTCTATTCGGAAAGTTCAACAATTTAATGGGCATTCACATTTCTTGGAAACAGTTGTGCCACACATTTTTATGCACCAGACGGCTGCTGCTACCTATTGTACTTAACACAATACTTACATTTGGGGTTCACTTACCCAAATCTAATCACTAGCGAGGTTGCCTAATTCAGCTTCTCTTAATTTGCAAATCAGCCTGTATTACAATATTCTACATTTCCAAACTGTTACCTTTAGACTAAATATAATAATGACCCATTTTCACTGTTGTGCAAAAATTAGCTTTTGTGCCGACTAATGGAAGGAGAATGTGCAAAAAAAGGAATTACGAAGCGGACGGATGTCTTTGTTGCCTTTGTTCACAGATTAGCACAACAAAAACGATTGTTCCAGACAGTCATATAAAAATTATGAATTGGTAGTAAGGATATATCAAAGCAATAAAGAGCATGAAATTGAAGATGGGCTGTTTAAATAGTTTTCGTTTTGCTTTGAGATTTCAGAACAAGTATAATGCTATTATTTATGTGCGTAAGTCAACATGTTTTTATGAACGATTAATGCCTAAACTGTAATCCAGCTCATTGGCTGCCTACTATGAACTCAAGTTTAGGCTAATTTACAAAAATCTCATCAATCAAACCAAGCCATTTTCAGTACAGCGGAAATGGAATGACATGCACTCAACAAACTCCCCCATTCAGATTACCTCTGCTGAAATGAAATCAGCTAGAGTGGAAAAGTGCAATCAACAAAAGGAGTCATTTGGCGAATTTAAGGGTAATTTTGAGGAAGGAAAATGTAACATCGTCGTCATTACAATTTCTAAGACTTGGACTCAAGAGCTGGCCAATCTTCACATTAGTATTCGGTTTCATTAGCATTCTCATTCTTCTAAGTGAAACTACTCAGGAGGAATGTGCATTTTACATTATGCAACAGGAAAGCACCAGATTGCATTGCATAGGCGATTCGGCAACATTTTGGCCACACATGGATTAAAACAACTTGGTCCCTCTTGAAGCACTATGCATTATAAAAAAACTTTTGCAGTGTAGCAGCAGCTTTTCAAAACGTTCCATACCTATTTACCACAATTTGCTTTAACTAATCTATGTGCACTGCCTACTTTAAGCAAAGTTAAACGAGATTTAAAAAATTAAATAAACTCCAACAACGTTTCAAATGTTACCTGTGAATTATTCAACAAATGATGCATTTAGATTGGACCGAACTACTTTACACAAAATTTCATATCTCGACCGTTGAAAACAGGATAAAAAGTAGTTTTGAGTTCTCTCATCATTTTCCCTCACCATAAAGTAAGATAATGGTAGCCAATAACATTAAAAACTAATAGAAAAACGAAATGGACAAACTCAACACTTGAAGTGCAATCAACCTTGCACGAATGAAATATGTATAGCTGCAGTTTCTCCCTTCAGCCTTGTAACAACACAACAATCCCACTCAACACATAAGGACATCTTCAAAAACTGTTATTTCCACTTACTTAACTTGATTCCCTCAACCTGTGCAATAAAACAAAATGAGTTTGTTGTTGTGCAATTTAGCCTCCCGACTTTCTCAAACTTTCAAATGTCGCCAGTTCCACAAAGCAACGAGCAAAACAACCTGAATTTTTCTCAATGTTTTGTTAACTTTTAAAAAAAACCGAAGAAAAGTAACAAAGAGCGTAGTTAACACCTCCGAAACTTTCTGATTTTATGTCTGCATGCTCTCATCTTTTCATGCATTTTACTCCAGACACTATAAAAGTCAAAGGAGCTCTCCTTAAGCCCTGCTCTGATGCTATTCACATTTTCATACAAAGACGGGAGGATATGCGGAATATACACGCGTAGCCACCATATGTAGAGAAAATAAATGTACAGAGAGAATTTGAACGCTTAAAACTAAAAAAAAAACAGTTGAAGATCACAAAAAAAAGTTTCCTAAGGAAATACTTCCTTAAGAGTTCCAAACTCTGGAGGATAGTGCATACATATAACGTGTACTTGAGTTTACATGAGACATAACTCGATCCCAACACGACACACGTGCCAAACATTCCTAGAAACTTTTTTTCTCCTCTTAAACCCCTTCTCCAAAAACACAGGCTGATGGGATATAACATTAAATGCTAAGATCCAGGACGGAGATCTTTCCGGTTGTCTTCCGATGATGCGGCAATAGTTAAAATAGAACTGTTGGTGGAATAGGAAATGAAGTTACATCACATCCTCCGTTCCCAAAGCCTGCCTTCTCGGAACTCAGTTTCCTCTTGTCTTAAACAGTGCAGTTCATATCATCATGCATTCATTCCCTTTCTGTCCTATTCCCTGTTCATCTTGTTAGGACGATAGGCTTGTCCATCTTTACTGCATCTTCCAGTTTAACGATGCACCAGAATCCTGTTTATAGCGCACTTTATTAATAGTTCAGTACTTAAGTAACGGTTTCACTCCTCCATTTTATGGAACAACAAAACTTTTCTATAAACTGCTGCTCCAAATTAGAAGGTGCATGTATGCATGCATGGGGCTGCATCTACTAAATTTTGCATTAGGTAGCGTTTCCTCCCTTTTTCGACCAGTCGGACTTAAATGAATGAAAGAGGAATGGCTGATCATTTACATTCCTCGTTTAAGAGAATGATGACGCTTCTATTTTATTTAGAGCATGGTAAAGTGAGTCCCTAAATGGCAAATAAAATACGATGCATAATATCCCCGAAAATCTCAAGTATGTAAACGGAAATTCTTTTCTGTCTACTCATTACATAACGTTTTTTTTTATCAAAACACCAAATCTCATGAGCATGCAATTTAACACTGGCTGTTACATCTTGTTATCTTTAGACGTGTTTTTGTTCTTCACAAAATTGCGGATGGATGGATACCTACATTATTCACAAAGTTTAAGTGGGTACCTACAGCGCGCCTACTAGTACCAATTCAACCTTCCCTTCCCATCACATGATCCCGATGATGCAATGCAACTCCCAGAAATTGTCATGCATCAACAGCCCCCTTGAAATTGATAAGAGTTTCCACTTCCCCAGCCCATTTCCAATGGCGGTTGGGGCTGCTGCTATCCGCGTTATAGTCACTTTTCCCACAAGTTTTGATGCATTATGCAATACGGAAGATTATATCAGCTCGGAACTCGGAATGCAGATTTTAATATTTAGGAAGGGATTTCGTGAAACGTGGAACTAGACAAACTTGAAACGTACTTGGTTGACACTCCTCTTTAGATTGAGGTTTTACTCCTTTTTCCAGTAATGCACTTCTCTGGTTTCACTTCCGCAGCTTTAATCACGAGATTGAAGATTTCACGGAAGAGACATAGACATTGTAGCATTGATAGCTATTAGTTCGCCACTCTATGATTATGCAAGAACACCCAGAGCTATAGCAAAAGGATACTTTCTGTCATAATATGCTCGGCTTGGAAAGGCTAAATGGGAAATGAGAACTGTCATCATCACATCACACTGATTTCGCTCTTTTTAAACGTAAAACAAAATGAAAATTACTTGCCATACAAGGACCAAAAGAGAATATATTCCTGCTGGGTGCTTTATGGTTCGCATCTGGATGGAACTGCACACAATTTTGTAACCTTCTCTGTCATACGAATATTTATTATTAGTTCTCTCCTCGACTATATCTCTCCTTTACCAGTTGCCCCTCTATAGTTTTATCCTTGTGATAATTTCACTGCTCAAAAGAGACTCTTTGGAAGCTGCAAACTACAGAATGGCCCATCATCATCATATCATCCCATTATGCATGCAGTAACAGGCTTTATGGATGGGGTAGTGATGATGATGATGGTGTAGGATTTCAACATGATCTATTAAAAACCGCGAGCGAATTCACGCATCACATTACGTTTACTTTTGTTTGGTGTCATCAGTCACATAACTGTGAGGTGCAAAGAAGGAAGTCGCTACTTGGTCATGTGAACGTCGACATATTGTCACTACACTTGATTCAGTATTGAAAAGGAATTGAACATTTTCCCTCGACATGGACAAAATGCGTAGATGCAGAACAATGTCAACGATCGCTGTTTCCCTACTTATTTGAGCAGTCAATGCACACTTCCTTGTCATCGGGATTTCTATAGATAGGACAAAACGTAGCAGAATAGGAACTAGCATAGCACCACTACTTCATGTCATAGCATTTCCAACCCCAAATGGGAAATCCAAGCCCAGGTCTGTGTAAAGCATTAAAAACTCCACTCCAGAGTCCAAGCATGACGATGAGTTTTACATCCACTGATGTCCAGCAGATTCAACACATTTCAAGATTAAAGTTTTGTAAACAACACATTTCTATACATTTTAATATAATATCATCATCGTCATCATCCCTTGGTTCCAAGAACAAACAAATATGTTATCCTCCTCTTTTTTTATTTCCCTGTGTAAATAATCATCCCATGACACTCTTGCTTCTGCAAACAACAGGAGTCAAAATGCAGGGACAGATTTTTGCATGTTTTTCAACACTTCAAGTGTTGTTGTTGTTGGGCATTTTAATTTCAATGACAATTTCAGAAGCTCTGAATGTATGAGCATTTATAAACATTACCGTTTCCTGTGTTCCATGAAATTCGCACATTGTGGTAGCGACAAATTGTGGCTATAGTTTGGGGAACAAGATATATTTTTAGTTTACCTGGAATAAGCGTTACCACTTACATTGATCCTGATTCGATTTAAATAGCAGAATTATCTAAACGTAAAATGTTTCAATCAATTTGGAAAGGGAAAGATATAAAAGGTTTGTAGAATTGTATTGGAATTATTGGAAAAACAAGAGATCCTTCATTATATTATGATATCGCTGATATGGAGAGAAAAACAATGATTCATTGGAAAACTTATGATGTTTTACATACCTTTATGATTCATATTTCGTCGGAACAGAAGCTAATCATTCAATGCTTTGTTAAACATATCTCAGTCTGTGATTTATCATCATGTGAAAGTATTCCATAAACTTATTTAGCAGTATCATAACAAGTTATGATTGGTGCACAGTGCACACCCAACTACTGTGATAAAATTTACTTCTTCTTTTTAAATAAATAATAATAGTGCAAGTTACAGATACATCATGGGTATATCAAATCAACATAAATAATTCATTAAAAGATATATATGCTCAATATTCATCCTCACAGCTTTTCCCTTCTAAATAAGGCAATAATTGGGAATTAGAATTCCATACGTGGTCCTACTCAGAAGTCAGAATCAATATCGGCATTGTTGACACACTGCATGCATCATACCTGCATTCTTGCCTCAAACCGCATTCCAGCCCAAACAATTGCTTTGGCTTAATATTTTTTCTGGTAACTGACACAATCCAGCAAAAATTCGGATTCTAAAACATCTTTCACATGAGCTTATACAGCAAAGGAATAGTTGGGCTGTCAGTGTCAATAAAATAAAATAACACATTAATATAATATGCATTTATGTTATATGCTATGTCTACGTGTCAGGATAAATTAAACCACAGTTGCATCACAATACTTCAGACTTCAGTATTGTGCAACGCTATCATTCCACTTCACTCCAATGCTTGAAGTTGAAGCATAATATAGACGCACAGCAGCATACTGACAATCAGCAGGGATTCAGTTTTCGAACTTTCTGAGGTTTCTCTGCAAGTTGTCAGTCAATCAGTACCGGGCCAAAAGTCAAGGATCAGTGCTGGAGAAACAGTGATCCTGATAATGCTACACATTCGTGCAGCACACTTCATTTACTTCTTCCCTTCCCACGTTGTGCATCTTCCCACGACTCTTTTCAGAAGTCTAAAAACCATATCCAGTAATCATATAGAAATGTCATTTCAAGAACTGGTTAATAGAACACTACTGGATACTAACATGCAATAAATAATGCCTGATATTATTAAGATGCTTAATTTTTACCAAACTATATTACAGAAAAACAAAAGGCTCAGGTAGTTGAAATCATATCTTGAAACAAATACATAAGCAACGCTTTCTCTGCAAAGTATAGGACAATTTCGCAGCAATAGTTAATCATGGGACAACAATAATCCTTTGGTTGGACGACATTATTAAAATAGTTTTGCATTGTTAATTAATATTACAATTACAGATCACTAGTAACTTGTACTCCAATACTATCAATGTCACATATCACAGGATTTTCATATCAATCAAATATCAAACATTCAGACTATTCAGAGGGCATATTTAGGATTAATGCTGTAGTTAACATTTTCATGGTACTAACGCACAATATACAAAGAGGGAATCGGGCTGGTCAGGCGAAATAAAAATTACCTTTGGCATGCACAAACCAACTGGTTCCAGATCATAACATAACGCTCTACACACGTGAATCCATTCCTGTTCCAATGGTAGTTTATCATACCTATTCCAGCAAGCATTTGCTATCTCCATCAACCTTCATTAGTAGTTTGTCTAAAATGATAACATGATAAGTTGGTTGCTAGAACGAACGGCTGTCGGCCGTGAACCGTGAAAGTACATCTAATTTATCAAGGCATAATGCTAGCATTTACATAGCTCGCCCTATCACACATGACATATCTCATGATTACCACCAGCCACATCAACACATCTAATTCAAGGTTCTTTTCACTTCCCGAAAAACCGTCCATTATTGTAATAATGCTGCAAATTACCTTTTCGTTTTTGTTGTGAGGCTTTGCTAGGACCACCGCCATACCATATTCTTTCATGCACAACTGATTGTACTTTATAAAGCTGGGGAAATCTACCTACCAAAATAAAATATCAGTGATCCTGTATTATTTATAGTGCATGGTATTTGTGCACAAGATAATAGGGAACGATGGAGAAATACAGAAGTGCATAAGCTGCCTCACAGCGTGTGGGGAAGGAGAAAAGTAGAAGGTGAATCTACGCAGCTCAACTCGATACGTATCGCACCCCTGGAAGAAGAAAAAAATAGGGAAAATGATTTTAATGGGGTTCTGGAGAAACCTCTGAGTCATACTTTCCCCGATTGTAGCCCCGAAAATGAAAAAGAGCAGCAGGAGAGAACGTGAGTGGGAGATACAGGGAAGCGGTATATATTATGCAATGAGTAATGGCCAGAAAGTACCTTTTCTCTTCCCTATATACCTATTGAAAATATATGTATGCCTATCTGTATCTAAATCCAAGTATTTTCTCCCTGCCACATTTTGCAGCCAGTGATATGCACTTATCTGATAAGAAATGCAGAAAGCACTTTGAAGACGCAGCGTAGTAATTCAAGTCTAGTTACCTTTAATTGGAATATGATTTTCATAAAAAACGGTGCAAATAGCAATTGATGCATTATACATACGGAAGCAATATTGGTTCAGGGTTCTGAGACAGGAATTGATAGTGTTTGGATGAGTCTGGCTGGACCCTCATGAAAACTACAAGTTTCTATTTCCAGTACCATTACTTTATCACATATTATCCATTTATTTTAATCCTGAAAGTAAATCATTTACAAAAAATATTCTATAAAACCCGAAAGAAGATTTCTAGAAAGTAGAGAGCAATAGTTGCTATTTTACTACCCCCATAATCACTTCAGATTCCCCCGTTGAAAGCAAAAAGGCTACAATAGAATTTAACCAAGCCATTTTATCGTCACTTGAGTCGATGCACCATCCCTTGTTAAATTCAAGTAGAAATGGTAAAAAATTCAAAGTTTCATCAAGCGCAGCAAACTAAACTGCTCTAATGTTATCTAGCCGTAAAAATGGGATCATTACCGCACTCTACAGACCTTATATATAGCAATACCAAAGTCGCCTCACTATCCAAGAAAAAACCCCATTCACCTTCCTTCAGAAAGTCGTTATTATTACGAAAAGAAGTTGAAACTGACTAACTTTCCCTCTCCCTAAAAAAATATGATATACAACAAACGACAACTTTCCTCCTTGGAAGGGAAGAACTTGAGCAAATAAGGGAGGAAAGAAGGAAGGATCAAGAAAAGACACCTTTTAAGAAATATATAGGTAGCAATAACATTTAATGAGGAAAAGGGAAAATGTTGCCGGAATACGTTAGACATAAGTCTAACCTCCTCCCATCATTATTGTTACCGTTTCATCTAGAAAAAGGGCAAGGAGTTCAGTTATTGAAGGAAAGTAATCTTCCGAAAAAAAAGTTGAACCCAAGCGCACCGGATACATGAGCATCATCCTAGCTCAACTGTAACATGAATCAAGGGACAAATACTGAAAGCAATTTTGTAGAACAGCATCGGATACAAATGGAAGAGGAGACAAAGTTTGCTTTATTGGCTTAGTTTGCCTCAAGGATGAGTCATCGGGACAGCTCATGAGAAATAAGTGGACTAATGTAGTAGACTGCGAGCTCCTTCTAAAATGTTGGAAAATGATGAGGGGTAAGTTTCTCCGTTTCTTAAATTCGATACGGAGGATACATATACCCCAGCCAGTAGTAGCGCATCTTGTAAGTAACCATCACGCGAAACACTTGATCACGATCCCTATATTTTATAGCAATTTACATATATTTTCTGTAAAAGCACTTCCATTTATTTGAGAATGGAAACTGTAAAGAAAATTCTTGCGTTCGCTGGTTTTTAGACAAGTGACCAAAAGTCTATGAGCTAACAAGACAAATAGAGATAATTCTGGGATGTCAGTGACATGAATGCAATGAATTGAGTGCATTGCCCAGTCATTTACAACTTATACTTGGTTCTTATATATTGCATTGGTAGTAGGTATATGGAACAGGCCATAAAATTTATAAGGGTATTAGCGTGTCTGAAATACTGGAACATGCATAGGTGCATTAATGCAGCAGTTGTGCTTGTGGTTCGAAAGTACACAAGTTTTTACTTTCCCATTCGAATGCGGATGAAACGAAACAGTTTTCTGAAATAATTTCCTTGCATCGATTTTGCTTCGTGCATCCAATGATAGATATTTTCGGTGTCTTAATTGAGATACATGCAGCTTTTCTCATCAAATTAACGAACCCTCCCCCTCTTTTCCGCTTCCTTACATGATATTACTAAAGCTGGTCTGATTGAGGGTATCATATCATGGCCTCTCGCTCAGTAATTTAAACGTTACTGTGGGCCGTGATCTTCCCCAATGAAAGGAAAAGTATGTAAACCCATACCACACCCCGTGATAACGACTTTGGTGGGACTGAATGAGTTGGAAATGTTGCCTCGAACCAAATTCTACACTGTACATATGCATATCTAATTATTATTCGCTGTCATTTATACAAACAATTAATTGAATTAATCCGTATTTTTCCTATCTACCATATCATCGGCTTAATTTTTGTTTTGGACAGTCACTTGCGAAAATGGAATGAAAAAAGTCCTTCTTTTCGCATTTGACCGTTGTTTAAACTTGGAAAATAATCTTGGAGCGCATTGCAACATTTGTAATGAATGGATGATAGAAAATAATAATAATCATCATTATCAATCACTTTTTTCCTCATGTGATGCAAAGAGAATAAATTGCTTGAGTTCACTTTCACTTTTCTGCATCATCCTCTTTTCAAATTTTTGTCAAGAACCAATGCTAAGCAGAAAGCAATACTTATAGATTTTCAACCTACAGAACTGATAATGTCAGAAAGAAGATAGGAAAAAAGTTAACGACTTTTTGCAAAACCATTAACAAGTAGTAAGCTGCTTCATAGTTGGCATTCATAATTTCAAACTAATTTTAGGGATGTACCGTTATTTTACATCACGTATTGTTTAACCATAAGCTACTACCGACTGCACACAGTCACTTTGTATCCTTAAACATATTCAAGTGTTCGTAAGTCTCATGGGTAGTGCAAAAAATGTTATATTGAAGCACATTTAATTTGTCCTTTAACCAATTCTAGTCAAACCACAAGTCATCAAAAGTGTGCTACTCAATATTGAAGTTAGCACGGGAGCGACCACAACTTCAGCACGATTTAATATAAATTCAGTATGAATTTAATCCCTCTGGCTCAGTTAGCTTTAGTGATTTCAGGAGGACTTTTACAAGTGTGGTAAGAAATACTCAAAATATATAAGAACAAGTTCCAAATCGTAAATTTCCCCTGGTGAGTTGTTAAAGTAGCTTCCATTTAATGACAGCAATTGTAACAAACAAGATGAAAATATCCTACCATCCGTTAGAAAATGGAGCTCCAAAACGGAAAACGGCACATCTTTGGAAGCTTCAGGAATCCTTTACCAAAATGAAGAAAGAGATCTACCGGATAAAGATACTGGCATCCCCGTCCCCGACTACACCATACAAATTGGGAATTACACATGGCTCCAAATAGCACTAGTGTTAGTTGTGTGGGGTCTTATTGCAGGAGTCTCCATTTTCTTTGTGCTAGGGCAAGAATTTAGGAAGCATTTTCTTGACAACTCGAGAAAGTTGAAAGAGGCAGATGAAGTCGATCAAGTGTTAAATAAGATTTTTTCCCGTAATTACGGCAAATATTGAACATATTTAGCTTGGAATTCGAATACCTATTAAATACTTAGGCAAGGTTTATTATATTAAACCGTAATGCAGTTTTGCTAAGAGGCTGTAATTTTAATCTTCCTGAAGGTGACTCGTATATGGATTAACTGTACCAACATGGTGTGGTATTTCTACCAATTTTTCTTCGTCCTTTGATGATGTTCTTATTGAATAGCATTTCTCATTCTCATGAAAATCTCTTAAATACTGAAATTGCACGTGCACAGTAGACTGAATGTGGAAAGTAGTATTCGATGAAAGAAAATGTTTGTTTTATGAAAATGATGAATGTTTTAGTAGTTGATTATCTTATCCCAGTTCAGTTCCGCTTCCTAAATCTATTCCTCAGCTGTAACTTATCATCACTAATAGATGTAGTGAGCATTTAGGATGGATACTGCTATTGTAAAAATTCTCATATCTCTATAATGTCAAAAACTTTCATCAAGTAGAAAGAAAGGTTGAGATTGAGACGCAATTAGCCAATAAGATAAATCCACACCTATTATTTTCGCCTTTCACATATATATTGTATTTTTCTGCATATAACGTCTTGATAACTATCATTTATAATATTTAAATTCATTATGTTTTACAACATTTAAGGGCTTATTTTACAGATGGTTTGTATGTATTTATTTTTTGTTAAAATGAATAAAAATTATACAGACATACTTTCACTTTGGTTATGTAATCGTTTTCCGAGAGTAGAATTGTTTTTACGAACCCATTCATGAATCTAAACAAACATACGGTTACAATTTTAACATGAGAGTAACGACCGCTTTCTCTCTGACAGTCTTGTAGAAATGCATTTAAAATTTCCCTACTGAATTTTGCAATGTACTTGCGCACCATATCAGATACTACAATTGTTTCAGACTATTTTCAAAACTTTAATCAGATAAAGTCTATCAGAATGGCCCAGAGAAACTTTGTAACTACATCATGCAATTTTTTCTGGCAAGCATTTTTTCGCAAGTAAAGATTCATTAATGATTTCAAGAGGCTCCCGCACTATCATAGTTCAACAATTCATGACTTTTTAACGTAAATGGTAAGCAATTCCTTTGCGGTAAAGATAATGTCATGAAATGCTATCGGTTTATTATGCCCAGAAACAAACTGCCGACTCTGCCAACAGTTGATATTTTCTCTCTTTCAGACAAAGAATGGGCCCGTAATAATGTCTTATTGGTATGCGGAATGTAATGCTAACTTTATGCGTGAAAATAGCAAAGAAAAACATTAGAAGCCCTCTGTTTCCTAGCATAGAGCCTAGTACTAGCCATTTTTTAAACCTCACTCTGATGAAAATACTTAACTTATGTGAGACGATGTCAACCGGCCACAGAGACAGTTTGAAATCTTAAGATATTAAAAGGGTTGACATCAAAATGCTATATTATTCCCCTACTTTATCAGATAACTACGTTGATAGCTACTTGCGATAGGACCGAAACTACTAATAAAATATGGACCATTTTGAACATAAAAACGACTGGCGGAATGCGACATTTCGTAACATCACATCGGAACTCCAAGTCCAAGTTGTGCGGAACATGACTTCCTCCATTTATGCCTCTCCTCGTGAAGTATAGTGTCGAGAGTAAAAAGGAGACAATAAAATGCATTTCCCTAAAAGCCTGGCATTCTCCAGCAAAAAAGCTCAGCAAGATGAAGTATAAAAGTATTAAGAGAGGAAACAGAATCTCACTTTTCCAACTTACTTAACAGCGAAGTGGCCCTTGATGGGAGAAGAAGATCTCTTACTACTTACTACAAGGAGTGTTATTGGTATTATGGTATTTCCACTGGAAAAAAATGAAGAAACAGACATAGACAGGGACACAAAAAAATAGAA
The DNA here is from genome assembly GCA_034696885.1 of Lepidocyrtus paradoxus. Lineage (NCBI taxonomy): Eukaryota > Metazoa > Arthropoda > Collembola > Entomobryomorpha > Entomobryidae > Lepidocyrtus > Lepidocyrtus paradoxus. Next base: position 40,878 of record JAQGAH010000245.1, on the reverse strand, counting down.
TCAATAGGGCACTGGACTCATTCCATTCCATGCCAAAAAATATAGGCTACTGAACTCTGCTCCCACAGACTTCACATAGTCTCACACACTCTATTGGAATGCGTTATGGTTTCATATGTATAAATATTAGAATATAGATGATCCTCTTCTATTCATGTGGAATGGAGTAATATTCTAGTGTGGGACGACGGGATGAATGTACATACCGGAAAGTCGTAGTCTCACAGTCATTTCATCTATCGTATCCGTTGTCTGCCTCCCTTAACTTTTACTTTCTTTCCATGGCATGACACAAACACCGCACCGCCCAGAGTCGTGAGTCTAGCAAAAAAACGCCTTATGTCTTTGCTGACAAAACATGCGTAACTTTTTATGGTAAAGTTTTCTCTCATTCCCAATTTGACATCTTTATCGTTCTGCATCCCACTAGCGTACGGCTGCACAGTACTTACTACTGATTAAATTCGAGTTTTGCCAACAACGCGTATTGTATTGAGGATAGCTTGCTCGAACTAAGCTCATGTGTCATGTGCCAGTAATTTGTAAAAGTAGCGAAGAAATTGCGCACATGTTGGGAAAATATGTGAATATTTAGTAAGAACCGAGTTTGCCTCTTAATATGTGAATGTCTTTTTCATATCATACGCATATATAGATATTATCGTAATATTCATAATTCCAGTGTGGCGCCGTGTATCGTATCACTTGTCGCAAAATTAGACGAATTTACAAGACACTTCCGTTGCGTTATACGGTAGACATGCGATCTTTGGTAGATTTTTTTCTGGGACATTACGTGAATTCCAATGACAGTCAAATCATTCTGTACCATGCATACCGAGCACTATACTTGCTCACTAAGACCTCAATAGGGAAGATCAGGAATCGAATATTATATGTCGTGGGATGCGGAGGAATGTGAATACGACATCGTAACTTTCTAATTTGGCACACTGAGTCTAATGAAACCTCAATGATTGAATGGAATGAGCGCTCTAGTATTTTGATAGCTTCTATTGGCACTGTTTCCCAGACTCGTTTCGATTTTGGGGATGAAAGCAAACTGCTTTGGTTAGATCTGAATTGAACTGTAAAATAATAATAAAATATATTTATCTTTCATGGTGGCTGACAATAAAATAGGATATTGGCCAAGTCCACTTATTGGACTAATACAGTTATATAATCGTCAGCTTTTCACTCGGAAATCTAAAATAGAAGAATATCACATAACCTAACACTGTTTCCAGCTTTGCAAGAAAATTCTTCCTAGTCATGTCATAAGACTTTCTCTTCATGCTAATTTGCACTGTTCTATTATGACAATGAAGTACATATTGTACTCTGTTATCCTTACACGCGTTTCACTGCATACTCAAATCCAGTGAATGCTATCAGTAGGCATGAAGCACGTCAAAGTAAATTTTCCCTGCTTCGGTTAACGTTGTAAACGCGTATGATAATGAAAAGAAAGTACATATTAATAACTTTCCAGCTTCGAGATATTATGATCCGAATCACTATGATAAGGGCAAAATATATTCATATGTGAATGCGGGTGGAAAGAAAGTAATTATGCATGCTTTAATTTCCCTGGGACTAGGGAGACATTCCTAGACTAATGAGAAGAATAGCATCACTATTAATAGCAGAACTTCGTTGCACTGCATGATACCCATAAATCTTGCATTTTTGTGTCTGCCCGTGAACGACAGTATTGTTGTAGAATCCTGGGTAATTAAGTGGATAATGAATTGATGTGATATTTAAAGTATTATAACTTCTAAAACAATGTACCATATATAGAATGGAAGATAAACGGAGCGTAAGTTTTAGTGATTATAACAATGCTTAATAAACTGGGCCGCAAGCAAAGGGAAATTGAGGTCTGTGGTGTTTTTTGTATGAAATTAAATGGTTTTGTAAAAGATTAGGTACGATGTATTGGGAACATAAATATCTTGAATCAATGGCTGGATGTGGGGAAGGTGATGTGACGAACGGATGCGCACATGTGGTCAGCAATATTTTTAGCGAGCAGGACTGTTGTAAAAATATCTATAATTAATTGGGTGGGCTAACTATATGATAATGATAAAAAATCTTATGGCTCCGTCAGTCTCATTTACAAGTCAAATAAACTAATTAAAATAAAATCAGACTGCCGGTTCGCTGAACAAATTCAAGGTCTTTATGTCATGTACCTCGCACCTGATAGTAACAATGATCTACGGCCAATAGTCTTACGTTTAGTTCTACCATGTAATGAAAAACTAGTGTATTAAATTCTCTCTGAAGAAAATGAGTAGCCAAATTATAAAGTCAGATTTATGAAATCTTCAAATACGTAAACCTTACCTACGAATCTATTTTTGGCTAATATGATATTTGAGAAACTAATCTTAGATCCAAAGATCCATCAGTCCGTACTTAAGTGAAAATGGCACATCCCAAAATGACGAGTTAAATGATAGGCGAGAGCAGGGTGGTGGTGGTATTAGACTTTTTCTACGTCTTTTGTTACCATATTATCAATCCCGTACCATCCAACTTGTCACGCTTCAATTCTTTGTCTAACCTTTACCTTCAAATAGGTGCACACTCATTCTTCAGGGCGGAAAATGAGAACGAGAGGATAAATACCATAAACCCAAATCCATGCATCGGAAACTCAACGACATCGTGTTGTCAACCTGAAGTTTTCTATTGTCGATCGAATAGAGTTTTGCAAAATCAATATTCATTCTTCTCCGGGTTTGCAAATACTCAAGTATAGCAAATAAAACAGTCAATATGCGAGTACTTCACCGTTATTTAGGTTATTGAAAGGAGAAAATGGACTCGCTGTTATTATTAGAGTAATAAAATAGGCTTACAAGATAAGAAACATTCCTTGAATCATTATCATATCATTACTACAGCGAAATTTTCTTGGTTCATGAACCATAATGACGTTATAATATCCATCCTATTCTATCAAACACTTATTTCGACTAAGGTAGTGATGGAAAGTTGATTGCAGTTCAACCTTTATGGTAGCTAGCAAGTATTGTACAATATTCATAAAATTCCTGAACGAAGTAGCTGCGAATATTTTTTTTTTATCAATAGGAATCCAATAATACAGAATCCCATATACGATAATAGACTTTCTCTCTGATAAAATACAGCGAAATAGGTCGGCAGCGACCTTTCGGCTTCCATAAAGAGTCTAAAACACTTTCTCCAACACGACTCGTTATTATCAATTTCCAGCAGGGTCCAATCCAATTGTTCTGAAAATACTGCAGACAAGCAGCAAACTTTGTTTTATTGGCGGAAAGTAGGGGTAATTCACTGAATTGCAATGATCCTTCTGGAATCTGGAAGCAATACCAGTTCCTTCGTTCTCAATCTACTCGAAATTCACAAACGAAATGCTGGACAAAACTAGAGCAGTAGATATCCAACTACAGATGCTAATCGAAGGAAAGGTAATGGAAAATATATTACTCAATGAAACAAGCGCATGACATGGCATATACATTTATTCATGAACCTGTAAGTATGAAAGGGTGAAAGAAATTCTTTACAATGCGTTCAAAGTTTTTCTCTATACTAAATCACTGCATGAACCTAATGAAATTGGCTTGAAGAATATTGGTGGCAGAAGTGGTGCCATAAGCTATAAGCACTAGTTACGAAGACGAAGAGTGCAAATTCACTTACTGTTAAGTGCTAAATCAATTTGGCTCCTTTTTTCACCTGTTTAATGCAACATTACATACGTTGGAGCCGGTGCGTTTTGTTGATCATTAAGAAAACCGGCACAATCGTTTCTTCCTTTTTTGAATACTAAATGAAATTGGAGAAGAGGCGAATAATCCTAATAAAATACATTTCCTTTTTTATTACAATTGTAAAGAAGGGAAAGGGAATTCATTTAAGATTGCAATAGCCAGCTTCAGATCACGCATAAAATTCATTTACCGTGCGACGCGACTAAATCGGCGTATTGTTAATTTGTCTCATCGTGCTATATACTCCGCTGCATGTCGAGAAAGGAGCTTGTAACAAGAAAATCTTCCGTTGTTTCGTTGAAAACAAGCCGTATCTAATACAATTTTATACAGCTCATTATATTTAATGGTGTTTGAGAAAGTTTCTGATTCCCATAATATTTATTTTATTTCCCATCCAGACCCAGCCAAAGAATGGATAGTTAGTGGGATCTGGATCTGTTGAATCTGTCACGTAATGGGAACTGACCAAAAACCATGGCTGAATGTGAGATTGCACTTTTACCATTCCTGCTCAACAGTTTGAAAAGCCTAATTAGGCGGACGTCTTAAATCTTGGTTTCTTAAGCATGTTTACTGAATCATGCGATTTCATACGCATAATCTAATCCTTCCCCTCCGCTTCATTACAAGAATATAATACAAGACAGCCTATGTAAGCACCAAAGACAAGCTTCGGAAATGCAAAAAAAAATATGTATTGCACACAACACAACACAATTTTTTTTTACCGAAAATTACATCTCGTCAGAGGCTTCAGAGCAAGTGCAAGAGAGCTAATAAACCAAAAGATATCAGAGCATCAACAATGAAATGATTATAAAGAAGGCAGGGGATAGGCAAGCAATCCTGAAGGTGAACTTACCCTAATATTAATGCACCTTAATAGAAGCCACTTCGTGGGAACGGAAGGGCAACGAAAAAAATACTGGTTTGATGCGTGTAATTGCATAACATTAAGATTTCGTATATGGACAAGAAATAGAAACCGTTTTTTTTTTGTTCGTAGTATTTAATATTCCTGGAACAATGAAATTGGTGGGAGAAGACTTTTTTCAGAGAAGCTCCTGCTGGTGCCTTCAACATGCATTTCAAACTACATGCTTACTTTAATACACAAAGAGAAGGTGTGTATTCAAGTTGAGGTTGGCTTAAAAAATGTTTTTTTTTTTATTTTTCGTAAAAATTGAGCTGGAGAAAAAGGGACTACGCTTATAATTACATGACGCATATACTTAAGTATTTATGAGAGTATTTGCGTTGGTATTTACTCACGTGAAAGTTTATTTTTTACTTTTATAGTAATTTTCATATAAAAATGAATAATAATGGAATAAAGACTTAAAAGGCAATCCGTGTACTATAATAAATTTGATTTTATCCCACCCACACTAAATGCATTATTGGCTTGTGCGTAAATTACATGACTTTCAGGAGTCAATAGCGTGCTACAGTCTGTCGCCGACAGCGATGTTGACGTGGCTGCTGACGTTGAGACGAAATGTCAACTAAACAAGAGTTATTAATTAGCTTGCAGTAAAGTTAGACGTATATAGTAAATTTTGTAATTAGAAAAGACAATCTAATCATTAATATGACGTTACGTGCAGCCGTTGAAATGCGAAAAATTTTTCCTAATGTAGTACTTGTTTATTATCATCAACATCAAATCTTTCTAGTTCGAATGTATTTAGGCTTACCTAATCGTTTATACCCATTGGACAGAACGGATAAGGATTATGTGGTACTTCATTTCATTACATCGTGATGTATCTACTCTAACTAAAAAAATCCTAATTTGGACATTCTATTGACAAATGCCAAAATACATATATTTGTTAAATATGCACATTAGATATATGTATCTCTGTTGCATTTGTAGTTTCACTATTGTAGACAAAAAACTCACAAAGACCCATATATTTCACACCGACAAGCAACAACACCCTCTGAATGTCTCACGAATGACGTACAACAGAGTACAATGGGTTATCCGAGATTTTGACCGTTTGTGTTTCCAAAAATGTACTTATGACATTTTCTAATATAAAATATTACTACATACTTTTAGTAATTCTGGAACCCACAGATTTGGACATGTTTATTGATTTCCTACCGTCTTTCATGTTCAAGCTAAATATGAAATGTTGACGTTAGTATATCATTTGAAACGCTAAGCAAGGGACAGGAGGGCAACCAAACCGACCGAGAAAAAAAGTTGCAGGAAAGAAGAAACAATTTCAATCTGCGTGAGCAACTCCCCCTCGACGCCTTCTTCCCTAACCTTGGCTTACAGTTCATGTTTACATAACTAACGCTTCCATAGGTTCAGTTAGCAACAAAGGCTGTACAGGTCCAGGTGCCTTGTACTGGAGAATCCCTCCAGACATTCATCCTTCAGAAAGGAAGATGTATGGCATACATGCAACTTAATTTCCATTTCATACACTGCTCCATTATTCATTTGACATATTGCCATTCATTCCCCTTTATAACATTAAGAATTCGTGGGAGGATGACATGACGTTCCCTCTCTGTTGATGTTACACTGCCATTGTCTTGGCTTCTGTGTGACCGTCTCGAGAATTAACTCAAGAGAATAAATTGGAAACTATATCTTTCGTTAAAAGTAAATTAGGTACTCGACGACACAATAATCGCATTATAAACCTAATAAAGAAGTAAAATATAGCTCTATGTCGATACTATGAATTGTATCACTGTGTAAATTCTACTATGCTTACAGGTGTAGCATAAAAACTAATAATCAGTGTGTTGAATGAAGCAGGATCCACGAGGATCGAATTAATGTCCCTTGTACTACTATTATTAATCTAGACGATGCATAACAATGCAGCTCCAGCATTAATAGAAATTCATCCAGAGTGCTGAAACATTAAGAAACACCCACCAAGCAGGTTCATTCAATCAAGGGAAACTCTACTGGAAGGAAATGCTTTTTTTCAAACAATAGCCTTTTAACATTTCCATACCTAGATAAACTGCTTTAAATTACTTGAGAAAGCCGGGTTCATCAACAATGGTGAGTTCCTGCACAGGAAATGACTGTTAAGAATATCATCATCATCACGATCCTACACCAATCATTCATTACCAGAATGCAATGCACTGCGGAACAGGTGGCAGTGCTTTTCTTGAGGGTTGTTATCGAAGGGTGAAATGCAGGGGAACTCTTTTTAAGCCTTTTATCTTGATATTTGGTTTTACCAAATCATTCTATGAATACAGAAAATGTATTTACCTATGCAACTCACATGGACCTCTTTTCCCTTTGTTTCTTTATGTAGTTTGGACTTTTCCATGCATGTACAGAATTAAGATGATGGTGGTTGTGCTTTTATCGCGGGGCAAGGATCGCAGACAGGAAGAGTCAAGTGTGGCAAACGAAGCCTTTCTATCTTAAAAACATAAATGCATCGACACCAAAAAATATGAAATGTATAAATCCTGATTTCGTTATTATTTAACCATAGCCGTAATGGATATTACATGGATTAAATTCTTAGACTTATCATGATTTCGCTCCATGAAGTTGCTAGTTGGTAAATAAAAATAGCCAAACTAAAGCCTGCAATTATAGACGTCATGCTACTTAATAACATTAAATATTGGCTTAAGTCTGCAAAAATAAAAAACGTTCTCCGAAATATTTTGTTTTGCAAGCAGCTCCTTGTTTTTGCACTGATGATTACGCTTTAATACCCCCATGAAAAATGTAGCAATTGCAATTTCATTCCCTAAAAAATGCTTCCAGAGATTTCAGTCGATTAAATGGCAAAGAAATCGTTAACATTACACCAAGCCTGTGATAATGAAAATATGAGTTTACACTTATTACAAATAAAAAACGATTTTTTTCGACTATACTTGCTCAGTAATTTTCTAGTCTTGTTCGTGCCAGGAATACGAAAAATGTCCTTGAGTAGAGTGCTTAGGTAAATACAGGTTCCTCAGACAGAGATGTAAAAAGTGAAGGCGTAATGCGTACGTACGCCGAGAGCACTGACTACTGACTAACCTGTCAAGAATTAGTACATAAAAGTTGTACTAATTGATGTGCCTAAGAACAATGCGCTATGTTCGTATTGTTTACTACGTGCAAACTTCCATATATGTACCAAAAAGTAAACAGGAATGTCCATAATATTTCAAGCTTTAAATAGCCTTAATGACTCGCAAATAAATTGACGTGAGATGAGGATGATACGTACATGTTGCGAAGTCATCGCGTATTAGCTAATGTTTTAATATGAAATCCTCCCGCAGTAATTGGCTTTAGAATCGCAATTTGTCTTTATTAGGATTACTAAATGTTGTGGCATATCCTCAATCAAGCCGATGATGAAGACATGTTAAATAGTTTTTGTCGGAATGTAATCATAGTGGGTAGATATAATAGAATTTGGAATATAACAAATGCGATTTCAGTCCATGTTTATGTCTTTCTAAACCCATAGTAGCTTAGTTTAGATGAGCTTGCTCTGGTTGAGTAAGAATTTATAGCAAAAAGCATTTCTTACCTGATTTTGAAACCGAAACCGGTGTGGTCTTACGGATGGAAAAACTATGTTCCCAATATGGACAGTTCAGATCAATCCAACAGCATATGCAGAAATAGAAATGGTCAGTTATTGCATGACAAGCTATATCATATCGCGTCACAAACAAAACATTTGAATACAATCCATATAATTTGGACTTGCGTTAACCGTTCAATTGATAGACAAAAAGAACTGCACAACAAAGTCACAAGTTTGGATGATAACAACTGCAAAACTGTTACTCATCGAGAGCATCTATAACGGAAAGTGGAAATGGGAGTTGCACGTTTTGTTTTGTGTCAGCTTTATATCTTTCTGAAGAGGATGAGGGATGACGAGATTGGCACAGACGAAACCCAACGCTAAGTTTACGGGGCATTCTAATAATTTTCACTTTCTCGTCATCTCACCTCCCTTCCAGATTGTAAAATATAATCTATCATGTATTTCTAATCCACTGGACACAAAAATTTCAAGAATATTTTTAAGCTATATGTATATTATGTCTGTAGTAGTATTATATCAATTACAGTTCAACACAACTAAAGTCAAAGATTCACAGTCTGCAGCTGATAAACGAAGACTACGGCTTGTCGGATGAGTACAACGTGATCTTGACTCTTTGTGAGGAACGTAAAGTTCCATTAGTTTGCTTCATAAGCTATCTCATATCGACTTCTTGGTTATCGTTATCATATCACTACAAGTTCATATCTGTATCCATCCACCAAACTATAGTACATATGTGTTGGCAAGTTGGTAAGAAGAAGTAAGAGTGTGGAAAAAATTATTAATGCATCCTGCATTCAAGCAATCGATGACGATGCGATGAGCTCCATTCTCATTCTAGCTAAAAATCGTCATCTTCAGGTTTCTTTAAGACGAAACAAGGATGACGAGTTTGGTTTTTCATATAAATAAGTTTGTTTGCTTTCACGCTCTTCTGTATCTATGTATGCATGATACTTATTATCATAACTTTATGCTTACCAAATACATGTCCCGCATACAATTAATCTGGGCAATAGCAATGAATGTAATGTTTTACAAATCACAACTAAACAGATAAAACTTAATAAGATGTCCTAAAGTTGCTTCTTGGCTCAATAAGTTCCAAGCACACAGCCACAGAATGAAGAGAGCACGTTCGCTAGTGGATAGTAATTGAGAACGGCTCCAAGTACAAGTGCGGTTTAAGTCCAAAATGCATAGGGTAATTAAATATACTTTTTCCAAGAGTCTATTAATGTCTTCGACCGTAGCTAGCAAGCACGACCACATTCAATCCAAAATCCAAGTGGTGCAGCAAGTACATATGCACTGATGTAAGGCTACTTTTGAATGAATGAGAATGAACAAAGACAAACAACCCTCCGGCAAAGACTACTGGAATAAATGACGATGACTACACCGTATTGCTATATACAATGTATTGTTTTAACAACCCAAGACGGTGTTGGACTGTTGTTGGGGGCAGAAAGTTGTCAAGTCGAATAGATATCGGAGTGCATAGCCCTAATGGATGAAATGTACTTGCACTTTACACACTTTCGGCTTTTAACAATATTACCAGCCACTAAAAACAGCCTACAGGATTTTCATATTCATATTGAAACAACGCTTGTAAAAAGTCTCTACTCCCTTGTCTCAAATTGTACATGGAGATACGCCGAGTCCCACTCCAGCCCTGAACTATTGCATGCCTTGGCTAAAACTGGAATGAGATGAATGCAGAAAAAGCGACCAACAAAAGGGGAAAACTGCATGGGTTGAATAATAGGAACTTATTCATTTCTTCAGCAAGTGCTACAACGCAGCTGCCTTTCTATCGTTTATCTATCCGTCCCGGTTGCGTCCTCCTCTCCTACGCTTATAATAAAATAGTAGCTGGCGAGTTTCTACTTTCCAGTCTGAAATACAGTGGCAAAGCTTCAGCTATAGGAACACTGCTTGGCTATGGTCAATAGATGAACTTTTAATTTTTACTTGTCAGACAATTATAATACAATTATCCAAGTAAATTCAAATAATACGTGAGACTAATAGACGGAATACCGGAAGCTAGAGTTCAGTTCTGCCAAAAAAATAAATAAAATGTAGATCGAAAATAAATATAATAAAATGGTTTAACGTAAACCCACACTCTGTATTCTATCTGTAAAACCACGCATGTAAAAAATTCATGAGATGGTTCAAGCTAGCAGTAAGCAAATTGGTAGACTGGCTAGACTTCCACAAACCATCGAAACTCTCCGAATCTCCGATTGTTGCCAGTTGCATCATTAAAGCAACAGAGGGATTTGAAATCCATATTATGAAACCTTATATTTTTACAGATTGCCAGATAATAACTAATGTTTGACCAAATCGTAGAGTTAATAAAAATGGTACATCTTTGATATTAGTACTTGGATTGGAATACTTTAAAAAGATTTTATTTACTCTACTAATATGAACATACAAACAAAGAGTAATAATAGATTTTTATATAATATAGAGAACACTACAAATGAAAAAGATCATTCGCTGAAAATCTTGATATTAAATTCTACATAGTAGTAGTACATAGTGTTTCAAAGTAGGTAAGAATGTAACTGTCAAGTAAAATTACCCAAAAAGCTGGGCATTAGTTCTATATATCTTATTATTATACTAGTCTATTAGCGACTCATTTCTAATAGTGTCGTGGTCTCAGAAAATTGGGAGGAATCTTCAAGACAGTCAACAATTAAACTGCATAGTCATATGCTAGATAATCGAAACGAAGGAAATATATTTTATTACATCTTACACTCGCTTGTTCCATCATTATATATGGTTTGTTACTAGATCTATTATAAATGTATTCAATACGGTATAAAGCATAATACCTATTTATATAATTAAATTAATTATCTAAATATTGAACTTACATAATATGTTAAACTAAACAAAAGATTTAAGAATTTTTTTTTCGTATCAACTTATGCCTCGCAAGAAAGAAAAATAAAACAAGTTCTTTAAACTGGCTGGAGCAGCAAGCCATTATTAGCAATCCGATTAATCATCGCCAACATCATCCTTTTCCGGTGATCTGTCAGGGGATCGATCGCCATTTTTGTCAGGACTTTTAGAACGACTTCTTGAGTCTCTGTCCCGGCGTTCCTTGCTAACGCTTCTGGATCGACTCTTATCCCTAAAGACAAAAATAAAAATCAATTTAGTATTTGCAACTTCAAGGAATTTCTCAATGCTTATATTAGAGTAAATCGCACAGTAATATAATTATGCGAAAAAATAATACCTGGACTTTGATCTGGAGCGTGATCGGGACCTGGACTTGGAATCCTTCTTCTTACTTGGTGATCGAGACTTGGATTTATCGCGGGAGTCACGGCTTCTGCGAATTGATTAAAAGAATTTGCTTGATTAATCTTTTGTAATGATGTTAAATACGCTAAAAATCCATAGCTTTACTTTAAGAAATAGATATATGCTGTTCAGTACGTTGGGAATGTCTTCATTGATATTCCGACCCGAAAGATGAAGTACTCATCATAACTAGCATTACTCAATACATACATAGGCAAATAAAAATAGTACTTACTTGGATCGTGAACGAGACTTTGATCGGGATTTGGAACGACTCTTGCTCTTACTTCTGGATTTACTCTTTGACCCTCTGAAAATCATAATAAATAAAGGCAATCAGAATAAAACGCAAACATGTCAACAAAAATTACATAATTCAAATAACTAGATAAAAAAGGTATATTCATTTTAATTATGGTTGCTGTCACTGTACCTGCTGCGGGATCTGGAATCACGTCTTCGTGATCGGCTCCTTGAGCGAGACCTCGATCGAGAAGAGCTTCGAGAACGTCTACTACCCCGACGTCCACGATCTTCTACTAGACGAACCCTGCGACCATTGAGTTCGGTATCATCCAACTTGTCCAAAGCAGCTTTCATATCCGAATATGTTGCAAATTCTACAACCCTAGAATGATATTCACAACCGACAATAAGTATATAACACATTTGTAGCAACCTCAGCAACATTAACATTAAATGGCTAAATTAATTCTGCAACTACAACTTACCCTTCATTTCTTCGTTGTTTATGGGCATCCGCATAAGTAACTTCTCCAGCTTGACGCATGTAGTCTTTCAAGTCCTTCATAAATGAAAAAATAAGTCATGTATTACATTATCAACATCTGAGAATGATTATGCCCTACGAATCTAGAAAGCTACGGTTCACATACATGCAAAAAAAATTAAGTGGTAAAACCGTTTAAGGACTGGTGGAACAGAGAGGAAAAGAAAAGGAGTGATTGGATGACAAGTTGAATTTCGGGTAGGTATTGCTACTTTCAGAAGGCGATTCTGATGATGAGGGTGGTAAGGATGATAACAAGGCTGGCGACGCAACCAACTCTTCTGATGGTATTGGCCGGCACCGGCTTATGCTTGCTTCACTACTATGACACCGCTTTCATTCTCGCCGCCATTGGTATTCGTACCTCGAGTCGGAGAGATGCGCATTATTCAACCCATGCTCAACTGGTCTTGTCAATTATCTCCCTTCTTGGACCTCGACATATCTATAACATCTTAGCCTTGACTTCTGTTTTTAAACCGTCCAGTCCCAAAAATGAATCCCCATCGCTTTCGATTGTTTCGATTTTGACCATGTATCACTTGGATTTTAAAAGGATAATAAAGGTAAAGGAAAAAAGGTAACACACCATTTATTTTAAATAATTCATGAACCTTTTAAAAACATAAATGATGTGTTGTAAAGGTATAATTTGATGTTCGGGTAAGGACTTTTCTCATGACAATGGTCCGAAAAATATTTTTATTACATTACAGGACAATATTTTACCTTCCCCCAAATTCTAGTCTCATTATAATCGTACGAACAAAGGGAACCATGGACGGACGCCAGGGGGACCCTGACCGACATTCACTCTGAGGCTGGACAATTTCATCAAACTATGATAACGGTCGCTCCATTGACCCTCTAATGTCACAGTAGTGCTTTACAAAGGAATGTTGGGAAGCAATGAGCCTCCCTCACTGCCAGTCATCTGCTTAAAAGTCAATTTCATTGATCCCACCAGACCCGTCCTCCTTCACATAAGGTATAGGTTATTCAACAACCCGAACTCCCATAAGCCCGTGCCCGTACTACATTTTATGGGTGATTGGATTTCCAAATACAAAGCCCTTAATATACTATCTTCCCAGGCTTATGGTTTCCCCAAACCCCCCGACCGACCTCCTCCACATTTTTATGCCCTTGGATTGGAGATGATATGCGACACAGGGCAGCAGACACCACGGCTGGTAAGCCTGCGGTCAACTCCACCAACGACATTGCTCTTTCAAATTGGGATGGTATGGTCTGTCTGTCTGTACTAATACCAATAGCCCACCAGGCTGTCCCTATCAGACGTCTTATCATCGCCAGGTACATTTCATGATTCATGGAGTCACGTCCTACGCCTTTCGTGAAACCCGTAACGAAGTAAGGAGGGACCCATCATTCCAACCGTCATCATGGGCATGGGGCTTTAGGCATATAAAAAATTTAACCCATTATTAATTATGTATGAAAACGTTAAGCATAAACTCACTATTCTCACTGATAAAATCTAACGATACCTACACATTACTATCTTTTAATCCTTTATTACTTGACTGACTGCAAAGCTGGCAAACGCTTGGTAAGCTAAACTTACGACACAATCACCATGATAATGTCTCAATATCAATAAATATATGCCAACATGTCAATTGAGATTTATGCTAACTTGCTACATCTTACGCAATCCAAAATCCATTAAGTTAATACAATATAATAATTGTGATTAATTAAACGTGATAAAAAATTAGCTGCTAGTAGTTTGTTTCAAGATATGTATATAAAAGCTACATTGTTTTAATCCACTTATGATTTGTATCAATGTAAATCTAAGAAAAAATGTAAGAGAATTGATGTTTTTAAATCTTTCTGAAAACATTCCGAACCTACGCCTACCAAAACCAAACCCATCTACTTTTATATTCCCATTACATTTCCGTTTTAATGTGACTTTAATTTCAGGATTAAAGCGGATTATTTGGATGGCTAGAAAATGCGTAATGCTATTTTATACCAAAGGCTGCATGTGTCGTATTTACCCATCAAAAGATAACGAGATAACGCGACCGCGATTTAAAAAATGATCAAAATTGAATTGTGCTCCTTATTTAAAATGTAAAATCATTTAAGCTACCACTGCGCTGTGGTATAAGCACCACAGTTCTTTTACGCAATTTTATAAACTAAATTGACATGGCTAGATAAGTTGACGATGATGATATATTATTACATTCACCATTTCCTTCTTCGACATAAATACTTATCTACCTGATTGCTTCCTTATCAGTTGTCGTTATCGTTGACGCGCTGTGCAAAGCAAGCTAAATCTTGCTAATCTGATGCAAGTTTCCAATACATTTGTATGCTAAATACGCGATTTAAAATGTAACATTTATAACAAGAGCCACAGTTTACCCCTTAAAATGTTAAGAAATATTAAAAATATGAAAAGTGGTTTCGACGTCCCACGTCTAATATGCTTTTCATGAAGTTCAGTTCGAAAAAAGAGAGCTCACCTGCCAAGAAACACGACTGGACAAATTCTCCACGATGAGCCGATACTCCGTCCTTGTGGGGGGTCCATACCTGTGCCAGAAATACAAATTTTTAATAGGACAACGGTTCCTCAAGTCACATCAACAAGTCAACTGCTCCGTTTCTCCCTCTTTTCAAAAAGAAAGCTGCCCTGACTGACTGAGACTATTATATTTTAGAATAGCAAATCCAAAGTAGTACCCGTTTCTAAATCAACAAACAGGTAAGGAAATGATTACTTCGAGAATTGCCAAACATGGTTATGGTTAATTACACAAAAGCAAAAAAAAAATCGACGAGCACACACTACGATTTAGCAACTTACTTATCAGAGCCCCGCGGAGGACCACGACGTCCTCCGCCACCCCCACCACCACCTCCGGATCGCCCCCTTCCATCTCGAGGTACTCCACGAGCTCTCTCAACAATCACCCTGCAAATATAAATGTTCAAAAAATTAATTAACTTTGAACTATTCACTCGCAATTAATAAACACAGACCATCAAAATTCTAATTTTGTTAACTTACCGTTCACCCAAAAGATCCTTTCCATTCAGCTCATATACAGCATCATCGGCATCCCTGTAGTCATCGAATTCCTATTTTAAAAAAAATAAACATAACAGTTAAAAACCACCTTTCCCCCCTCCAAATGATAAACAGCTGGCTTGTTCACACTTGAACACAACAACGTCAACAACCACAACTAACTAATGACTAAAGTCACCTCAAAAAAGAAATATAAAATACTCCAATCATCAGTGATCAGATGTCAGCAGTTATAAATTCCATAAATTCTTGCCGACTCTATTCTACTACTACTATCACCACTTCAATAATTTCAACTACTCTAGCTAATATCTAAACTACTTTTAATAATTTTTATTAAATAAAAAAACTTACCACAAATCCATATCCATTCTTAATTAAGATATCCCGAATCCTCCCATATCCCTTGAAGAACCGCTCCAAATCCTTTTCTCGAACCCCATAAGGTAGCCCTCCAATATAGACACGGGTTCCTCCCATGATTTCGCCTTTCGATTTACTTAACTAAATAATTTAACTTCAAACACTTATAAAAATTAACTGGTTTGTCGCCGCCGCATAAAAAAAAGACTTCTTCCTCAGCGAAATGGTGAACGACAACCGAACAACTTTTTTTCTTCAGCCTAAACTCTGAAAGCCACGCCAAGCCGAACTCACTCACACACGTACGCAGTTAAGCTTCTTGTTTGACCTTTTTCCTATCCTTCTCATGCATTACGCAAACCAAGCTGTGTCCTCTCCTGCATTAAGCTGCTTTAGCATTGAATGAATGAGTGGATGCCGCCGAACGAGAATAAAGCCGAGGATGATGCGTGAGAACGCGGAAAAGACGGCAAGGTGACCATGGCAGAGGAGAGTTGAGGGCATCAAACATGGCTGAAATGGGCGGATGGCTGGACTAGAAGCTGATTTGTCCTTGGGAAAGTATGGGTTTGGCTAGAGTTGAATGGAGCCAATGACGCTGGTAGAAGAAATTTTTAAAGGATACTGCTCCCGCGTGAGTTAGCACAAGAGACTGGGGTATTTGTTCGCAGGATTTAGTATAGTTGTAATTAGAAGGGAGATTGGGGCATGAAGTTCATTTACATGTTAGGTGGTTTGTATCTCATTTCTCAGCTGCTGTTGTGTTTACAAGACTGTTTAGCATGCAGATACTGAAATATTTTTGTTTTACGGTTAATTAGTGCATCGGGAAAGTTTAGTTATAATTTTTAATTGTCCATTTTGGACTGCATTGTTAGGGACTTCAGTAATCGCGGTAGATATAGTCTTCTGTTAGCCCAGTCTCCAATTAATTATTCACTTTTTGGAGCACATCATCTTGTGGAAGGTGACAGGTACTGTCGATTACATTTTAGTATTTCCCCGAGGTGTCCCAAACTTTTTGTCACGGATTTGGCCAAAAGTGGTACCAAAATGACCGCAATAATACCCTGATTACAAATATGAAATAATTTTCCGACAAATGTTTTTCCTTTTTGAGTTATGGTGGGAAAAATACAGAATTCCAAGAAATTTTGCACCTTTCCCGCCATAACTCAAAACGAAAAAACATTTGTCGGAAAATTATTTCATATTTGTAATCAGGGTATTATTGCGGTCATTTTGGTACCACTTTTGGCCAAATCCGTGACAAAAAGTTTGGGACACCTCGGGGAAATACTAAAATGTAATCGACAGTAAATTAAATTACAAAATTATGGTGCATTAAGTGCTGTTGATTAATTTACCTTTAATCGTTATAATCGTTAATTTAAAGTATGGAATGATTTGTCTCACAAAGATTATTATATTAACTCAGTTTCAGGTCCCACACCACACCGCTCTTCCTGAGGTTGAAAAGTTAAGATTCAAAGGGGGAACAATGGCAGCAGCAGCAAAGTCAGCGGATGCTTCCGGTCTGTCTTTGGAAGTGGTCCCGAAGGACCTTAGAAATCTCCGTGCCTGCTTGGTCTGCGCTCTGATAAAAACGTTCGATCAGTTTGAATACGATGGATGCGACAATTGTGATGACTTTCTCCGGATGCGGAATAATAGGGAGAGTGTGTATGCCTGTACGAGCTCCAATTTTGATGGAATGATTGCTGTTATGAGTCCTCAGGATAGTTGGGTCTGTAAATGGCAGCGGATTGGGAATTTTGCTAAAGGTATTTATGCCATATCCGTTTCCGGAAAGTTGCCAGTGTCGATAGTTAGGGAGATGAAGAGTCGAGGGATTCGCTATAAATCGAGGGATGTTAGTCGTACATAATAGTTGACTAAATGCGCTGATTAGTTAAGTCATCTAACGTATTGAATCCATAATCGACTCGACTGCATAGAATAAGTTATTTTAAAGTATTTTCCAGTATGATATTCCTAATCAATCTGATAAAGGAATGTTAGTGTTAGTATAATAAGCTGGATTACTGTATTCATTCTCCTTTCTCAACGATTAACTGTTGCTTTCATGTATAATCAAAAAAGCTTGGCGTATTTTAATGTTTCATCTTTATGTTATGAATTTAAACAATTTAGTATTAATTAGCCGTACATGAGTTGTATCGTATGAGCATGGATTGCACAGAATTCTTAGGATCAGTAGTAGTAAAATCATTTCTTTGAAAAAATGTTTTATGTCAGGAATGGGAACCTTCCCCATCGCATTGTTGTCATTTATTTGTAAGTGCGAATTAAAAGGTTGAATTAAGTAAGTTAAGTAGGACATGTAATTAAAGAAACGTATGCAATAGGAAGATTGAAGTTAAAATAATAAATGTTTTTTATTGGTTGAATTGCATTGTAATCATGGTTGACAGACTAAAGTTATTTCATCGTGATTATTTAATTTTTCATCTTCCGTTCTGGTAAAAGGGATTATATCATAAACCATAATCTTGGACCTTGAAAATCCTCTGGTCCTGTGGGGTAATGTGGGTACAACATATAAATCGTTTTCTATGGGCACTTTAATCCATAACGTCGATAAGGGAACTTCAGCATTTGGCGTTTTGAGCACCTTGTTGATCACTACTTTAGCATTTTGCTTTCTCCACTTTCTCTTTTTATGAAATGTTTAGCGGGGATGGTGCAAAGCTAAGGCTAAGCAGATAACCTTTTTAATTTATGCAGCTTCTTAAAAATTATTTTTGGTAAACTTGCATTTTAGAGTAAAATCTTAAAAAACCAGCAAAATGAATATTGCAATGAAAAAGTCCAGATCCACAAGCTGCAGAAACTTTGTTGAAGATGTTTGCAGTAGCAAACAACTCTGTGGCAAGAGCAATGATATTTGGAGTCGCTACAAACTCCAGAGAGCCAAGCTGGAAACGATTTCCTCCGAGAAAACTGCGCAGTTGAATCTGGAATTTGTACTTACGAATTCAAATCTTATATTCTAATAATTATGAATGCCTTTAATAAAGTAGCAACAAGGGTCAGCTTTCAAATATATATATTTTCAAAATCCATTGTCCGTTAGATAAAGCAAGACCTGGAGAAGACCGCTTCAGAGACTCAAACTCTTCAAAGGGCGATCAAGGACCTAGAGCGTTCCAATGCTGTCACAGACTGTAGAACTTCAAATGTGAAAGAATTATCGGACATATGCAAAGTAAAGTCCTCAATGAACTTAGACTTGACGAATTTAATGCAGGAACAATGTAATCTCAAGAGAAAGCTGGAACAGACACGGTAGCCATTTTAATTGCAAATTCCATGTTACAATCTAAAAATCTCGCTGTACCCCAAAACTCCAGACATCAAAATTTCTCGTATTCTTCTTTAGGAAGGCTATCCGGAATGCCAAAATTGACAATCTATTAATTTCGGAAAAGCTAAAACGCATCGATGAGCCATGCTGGGAAGAAGTTTCCTCCAATCATAATACTTATGCGCGAAGTCGTTTCTTTCGGGAGCAACAGGCCAGGAAAAACGCGCTTGTCGCCCGAGAGAAAGCGATAACCTCAGTTGCGAATTCGATAACCACCCATGTCCTACAAAAGTTGAAGAGTCCGGAGGACAAAAGTACGAAAAGCGCTAGAGAAACTCTCGGAAAGTATATGCAGAAATCCTTACAAAAGGAAAAGGAAAGCAAGGTGATTGTCGCAACAGAGTTTCAGCTACGACAACGTCGTCAAATTAGAAACTTGCAGCTATTAAAGAGTCACTTAGACGAGTCAAGAAAGGTTCTCGCAATAAAGACCGAAATGAAGCGCCATAACGATGAAGAGATTGCTCAGGAAAAGGAGAAACTGAAAGGCATACTTTTGAACAAAGGGGCTAATCCGTATATAGCCGAGTACTTACTTCAAGTGGATGAAAAGTACCGAGAACTCCAAAGGAAGATGTTGGCCGAGGAGCAAGAGCGATTGATGAACATGCAGCGGGAGTATTCCTCGATTGAGGAATCAAAATATAAGGAAGAAAAAGAACGCCAGAAATGGGATGAGTATTGGGCGAAACGTGCGAAAGACAAGGTGGAAGAGAAAAAGAAGGAAGAGCATGAAAGATATTTTGAAGTTGACACCGACACTGAAGAGGAGCCCGTAAAGCGCGGAAGTGAGAGGAAATCGATGAGAAGTGATGCTAGTGACTTTGACCAACGGACCATGAAGTATGATGGTCAGAATGAAGGGAGAAAGTCAAGAGAAAGGAGACGGCTGAACTCTGGCATGTCAGATAAGTCCGCAGTTTCAAGGAAATCGGATGGCCGTGGTGATTAAATATGATAGTTTTGTAACAACACCAGGTAAAGATTTACATTTAAAATGAGTAAGGATCAATTTTATTAATACAGCATCTGGATCTTTTCGGGAGGATCGGGATGGTCTGAGGTCTGAGAGACTATCAGTAAATAGCTACACTGGAAAGAAACCTAAGCAGCGTGGAGGAGCTTTATCAACTAGAAGGGCGATCCATTTGGAGGTTGCAGAGAAGGAATCCCTATTGAACATTGCTGATGAAACAACCAAGTGATTATAACAAACACCTTTTAATGACAAACATGATATGCAGCTTTCACTTTTGACTTTCACTGTAGTTTGGAAACATTGAGCAATCCGAACTTTATAATCTTTCAACTTATTCTAGGGCCATTTTAATGGACGGAGGTGGAAATATTTTTTACTTTGGAGATGTGAGCATAGGTGAGAAGAAGTATGCCATAGTCAATGTCGCAAACATTGGCTTGGATATGGTAGGTCTGAAAATGAGCCCTCTGAACCCATATGGACCCTTTACCTTCTGCAATTCATTGAAAGAAATTCCACCAGATAACTACTATTCACTTAAATTCAAATATCAGCCAACAGAGCCAGGAGAGGTAAGCTCAAAGATTGCTGGTTTGTCCATGAACCAATTTAACAGATTTTATCTCAAATATTACTTTCCTGTTCTATGTGTAGTCCGAGGAAATGATCAAAATCGAGGAAGTTGGAAAGAGAGACAACTTCATAATCATTAAGCTGAAAGGCCAGGGAATATCCGATTAGCCCAGAAACGAACAAAGACGCATGAAAATGGAGTTGAGGAGAAAGTGCTTCGACATAGCATTCTTGTGTAAGTTTAAGTTGACTTACTATTTAACTGTGCTAATAAGTCATACGTCTGAATACAGATACACATTTTCGCTTTACAGTGGTCATATTGTAGGATTTTTTATTTCATAATATTACGTAGCACAAATATAACAGATTTATAGTCTTAAATTGTCATCGTAAACCTAATACGGCTCACTTGTTATAATATCAATATCTTGATTTCCCTTACTTACTTTAATTATTATTTCATATATATACTTATATTTATGTTACCCTTAATCAAAATCAAAAGAGCATATAGGTGGAATCTTATCACGAGATTAACGACAATTTTTCATCATCTTACAATAAACCCTTAGCTAAACATAACAGTTATACATAAGTAAACTTTGAAACCTCGACCGGTAAAATGATTTTTTACACAATTAAAAGTCTGGGCCAAGTGCATATTCCAAAGTACATAAAAGACTAAATTCCTTTATCATGTAGTCGTTTCATTAAAACCATGATTGATTGCTACTTATGAATGATTGTTTATATCTCTTTACAGAAAGCCTGCTTGGCTTTTCACATGCTGTCAATTTGCAGAGTAAATTGGCAGCATGTGAAACCCCCGCGAGTACAAGCCTCATTCAATGTCCTTTCACCGAAAGAAACTATCTTTACAAAATAGCATAAAAGTAATATAGCGTAATTGTAAAATATTACATTGGCAATTGTAAACTCTCCATCATCATCATCATCATTATACAAAATAAAACTGCACAATCTTTTAAGTGTATGTAATTTGCAGACATTAACTATATTTACAATCAAATCTATCTGAAAGGATCCACAAAATAGCAGATGGGTGTGTTGATAATATCGCGTAATTTACAAAAGTAAACATTCTTTATGATTTTACCAACTCTGTCGACATTTTAGGTATGATAAAATAAACATTCTTCTTATTAGCTCCCTCCCGAATGTAAAGTATAGAAAGTATCCAATTATAAAGTATAACTGCTCTAAACTTAACGTTGTGCATGTAGCTAATGTAGCATAGCATAACATACTTTGTTCAAGAGAAAGTAAAAACGCTTTGTACATAGAAGAATACAGATAATTCATTCCTTTCGCTGCACCATTGACCATTCTCGATCGTAAATTTCATGAAAAACCGGACAATTCCTTTCCTTTACCAAATTTTTTCTTTGTCAAACTAAAACATGGATAGAGTTTAAAGCGGGTTTCAAACAATATTCTTTACAATTAGTTGATAGGTAAAATCGCACTCATATAGCATTTACCCTCCTCCTCTATAGTTAGTTAACGTATACAGATGACAGAAATAGTTTCTATCTAGTTATTTGTTTTCATACAGTAAAATGATGATAATAGTTTTTTACGCCTTTGTAAGTTCCTAGTCCAATATAATAGCTAAAGTTATTTATGAGGGAAGAAAAGTGAGGTATTGTATAATCCGTTGCGAGTGTCTATACCTATTTATATGTTTCACCTGCAGTTGAATATAATGGCTGAATGATAGAAAACTGATGGATACATAAAAAAGTTGTCTTAAAAAAGAATATTTTTTTTTGTTCAAGTTGTTTTTATATGACTGGATTTTTTTACATTTAGATGATGATGTGTATACACAGCGTAATATGTTGCCTATTTCCTAATACCCATTCAAGAAAAATTTGTTTACAGAGTTGTAAAGATGATTATAGTTTATCGGAGTTGACTACCACTTTTTTGGAGTTTCTTTTTATACTTTAAAATATATACGTATTTTATATAATTACCTACCCGGTTCCTTTTAAAAACTAATTAGATGTTGATAGAAGTTGGTTTTTCAAAGGCTTGCTATATCTGTTAGTAATGATAATACCAAGTTATAGGTAAAATAATTGAATATTCATTATCTCATATAATATTTCAGAAGGTGGATAAAAACAATTCTGAGAGTTAATATACTTATATGTGGAAATAGCTACGTTCGTAGGTTTTGTTTAGTATAAATGTACTTGGCTAGTCTAAGCTAGTTTTAGTTTATATTTTTTTATTATTACTCAGTAATGAAGGTGAATATGATCGATGTGAATTCAGATGGTTGTTTGTTTATAAATTAAAGTTCTCCTACAAAAAACTGCGCCGGTCGACAATACACTTTCCTTGCTTTCCTCCTATGCTTTTACTGAAATCGGTTGGCTATTGTTGCGAGATTGTTAGGCTCTCCCTTTGTTAAATATTTGCCTTATTGTATTGTAGTTTGGATTGTATTGAGTTGGGCTACAAAATGCAGGGAAAACATTTCAAATTTAACTGACATCTAATTGTACTCTTTTATATAAAAGTAGGAAGTGGGCCATGATGAATTATTATTGAAAATCGATATAATGACTAGGAGGAAATTGAACATTAAAACAGTTTGATTTTTTAAGTATATTCCTATCACAAACACAAGGAAGGATAAATCCAGTAATTTTTTTTATCATTTGTGAAAACAAGTTATAAAAAATTCAATAAAAACCAGCATCTAATTTCTGTCATCACATTATTCCAATGCCAAACATCAATACAAATGGTAATATTTTTGCCCTGCATCATCCAACATCCCTTTCATGCGAGCTATCACCATAATAATCAAGCTGCTTAGTTGCCTGGCTGAGTGAAACCCTACATTTTCCCCCAATCCCCTTTGATCCTGAGTTACAAAGAAAAAACTAGAGATTCCCCTTTCACATTTTCTATATAGTAAAATACATTATGTAATTTCATTTGGTGCAAAAAACTACAAGTAGACATCATACATAGAACGTAAACGAACTGGATATTGTTGAGTGATGTGGAAGATGCGATATTAGATTTTTCAGATATTTATCCAACATCACCAGAATATTGGGTAGAGTTACATAATACCTATCCGATTCCAAGAAAGTCACCTAAGGCATAATGATAACAAATAATACATATTAAAACAGGTAGATTCGATTCCAGATTAATTTTATGATGAAAGGAGCTGGAGTTGTTGATGAAAGCTGCTTATTGGTTTCGTTCTTATCGAAATCCTAGGTAAAGTAAAGAAGTGTGTAGTTTTTTTTATTATTCGTATTAATCGTCCACTCCATGTTTTCTTGGTCCCAAGTCCAGTTAGTTGGACCCCCTGCTCCGCTATTAAAGTTTTTTTTGTCCTTCATGTAATGATTTTTTTATTGTAAATATATTCACAACAGAAACGGATATATATTTAATTCATTAATTTTTTGACCCAACTTATAATTTCTCAAAAAAATATCCGTCGTGATAATAATTTTTTCTATTGAAAATCATTCCCATCTTGTGTGTATTTAAGCACCTTGCCAAATTGCAACTGAACAGAGAGATTTTGATTTTATTACGTAATCTTTTCATTACGACCAACCCGGAAATAAATTGTCTCAATTATGTTGACTGGTTCTCGTAAAAAAATTATCAAATGGTCACAGAATAAAACTTCAGAACAGATAAGTAAATCATAGACCAACTACCTACTTTACATCTAGTTACGTTTACTTAGTAAATTATTGATTATGTATGTTTAGCTTAAGATTACGTAAAAATTCGACAGATAATCAAGTTTCCTTTTTATTCGAATAACGTTTATTATCTGGAGTCACATATAAGTTTGTCTCAAAGGGGGTGTTTAACGTGGGGACTGATAAAACTCTTAACTGTTAATTGGCAAGAATATAAACTTAAAACAAGTACGAATAAATAGTTCGTATTTACTATCGCAGAACAAAACCTTTTGAGCACGGCCGTTGTTTTCTATATGACCTAATAGAAATGTAATACTCTTATGTAGGTAATCCTTCGAGTTAATCCAAACGATAGTTATAACAATAATAATGAATGCATGTTTTTAGTCATGTCCTATCATATATTCTTAACTGATGCATGTACTTGTATATCTGATATTAAATATAGCGAATTTTTATCATCATATTTACCCACTAATTATGTTATTAATAAGGTCTCCATGAAATTTTGTTCATCTCTTTTTGTACAACAAAGAGCCTACACAGATCAACTGCACTATGATTATTCCTTTTCATGTAATGTTACTTTTACTTAGATCTTACTGGCTGTATTATAAATGTACATACTTAGTAATCGGAAGTTGAAGAGAAAACTCAGTAATTGTTTTTTTCATAATTATAACCACTTCTGCACACAACTTGACAAAAGGGACTAACAGTTGTTTTTACTACAATAATAGTTTTGTTTTTAGACAATACATAAAAATCGTTTTTTGTAATAGTTTTTTTGAGAAAGAGATAGGAAGAGCAACACACAATTAGTTTGTGCCCAAAAGAGTGCAAGTTATCAACAATTAGGAAGCAGTACTTCATCACGGAAATCACAGAAACTCATGACTTTTCTTTCATCTCCATTCCATTAACAGGGTTGGGCACTCCGACTGAAAAGAGAAAGAATTATCCCATACGTGATTATTAGACCAATTTGATTCAGCAGATAATTTGCTAATAAAATCATATATAAGCTAATATCACTCTATTAATGATATGGATATTACAAAGGGGAAACAGATTAGAAATTTTACTCTATTGTAAGGTGGGTAATGGGTTTACACAGTCTTTATAGCCATAAGATATTAAACTACTTTACGAACAGTTAGTACATAAAGGTGTCATAGGTTTTGTTAGAACTTTATGCTAAATAATATATATGCCATACAATAAAAGAGAAAGTGTTACATCCTCCTCTAGTGAATAATAATAGGCCAAAGCGAAATCTTTGTTGGGTTAATCTGTTATCTTGAAATCTAGTACAAAATACGGCTACGAGTAAATACGACCTGCTTTCTTTCATCTCATCTAGCAAGTGCTGTGCTGCTAAAAGCTACAAACGAGCTATGCTATTAGATAAAGAAAGTGTAACTATGTAGCTGTAAAGAACATTGCTGGGGCGTAACAAATATTTTAAAAGTTAAAGTATTCCTACATGTTTATATTAGTGCAATGGTAACTTATACGATAGGAGTTTCCTACAATGTTAAGTAAAAGCAGTTATTTTGTCACGGTTTTACGTACCCTGGATTCTTAAAAAACCTTATTCCCAACCCACTCACTACCCAATTACTTTCTCCAACACCAATGTTTTAGAAAAGGAAGTGTGTGTTTAAGCGCAAGCTGCCAAAGGAGTTACGCCCCTGCTGTTATCAAATCAAAAAAATACACAAACAAACGTACAATACAGTAATACCTATTACGGAACAACAACATGAAACGCGTCCTTTGAAATTAGTGGATCGATGAGAGAGATAAATTGAATCAGGTCGAGAGAGAATAAATGTCAGGTTAATGTTGTTGGTGTACGTATTTTTTAACGTTTGCATAATAATTTTCTGTCAATTTTGATCATAATCATTGTATAGTTTAAAATGGCGAAGGTTTAAGCTTGGCTTTTATCAGATTATTTTGCATGAGCGGGGTTGTTCGTTGTTCATTGTTTGTTCGCTTTGATATTTGACAGTTTGGCAATCCGTCATTTTCTTCTGCTACATTAAGTTAAGTGGTGCTGCTCTGTCTTTTCTATTCTACCTACCTATATGGACCCCTGCAGATTAAATAATTGACATTTTTTTACCAGTGCCATTCACAAGTTTCTGTTAACGACTGAACTTAATTGACTTTCATGAGGACACAGAAATTACAAGTTTACGGTACAAATAATGGACATTGATGAAACGATATTTACGATAAAGAATATAAGAATATATATTGACGGCAATAGAGGGGAAACATGTAAAGAGAGATTTCACAATAAAACAATTATGGAAGTCACATCTATAAAGAAACGGAATATAGATACCGAAACCACAATACGGCTAGAGAAAAATATAAGACGGGACAACACGTAAATGAGAACATTGACATTGATCAGAAGAAGAAGCGAAAATACCTTTGCCCGCAATCAACTAATATCGAATGGAAAAAATCTATTGCTGCAAAAGAACGGGGGTTTCTTTAGGCGTTGTTCTGTCCACCTTGACGATCCTGAGCACGATTCCACGCTTTTTTCATTGCTTTAAAGAGTCATTGACATGTCAAAGAAAATAATATCCGTTTAGTTTTCTTCCTTTCATTTTTTAATCTAAAAGACATCTTTAGAAACCTATCGTTTTTTTTTGATTGTATTATTGAGTTCAAAGTTGAATTCTGGTTGGATACAAAAGATCACGAATCTCAGTCATTTGTTGTATTGTACGGTTGTAAAAATTAATTGCATCTAGTCCAATTACACTTTCTCCATAGCCATGTCACTGAAAATGGAGAATGCCAGCCAGCGTGCCCTCATCATCATTATGAATATCATTACTGCACAACACACAGGGCTGCGTTGTTTTTTTGTCAAATACATAGCAGCTCAAAGCTCCTGTTCACTATAGCACAATTGTTTTGGCTCAGTTATAAATGTTTATGTACATAAGAGGTTGCCGACAAGCGTTTTCAAACTGGTTTGATAAAAGTAATGAAATGAGATAGCAATATTATTGGAAAAGAAGAACATTAGTAGAAGGCAAAGTAGAAGTTGTAGAAGTAGTATTATAGTGGCACATATGGCAGAGTAGTTATAGTAGTGTCAGATAGAGAGTAAAGGACAAGAGATCATTCAATGCATCCATTAGTGTACAAAAACCCTTTCAATAACCATAAAATACTTGGTTAACACAAAATGCTTATAATCCTTACTGTTCAGAATACGGAGAAAGTTAATATGTATTGGATTGGTTAATGATGCTCTCATATAAGGACTGAATCTAACATACCCATTTTCGGAGTTGATAGAATATCTTTCGTGGGATTATTCTGCTTAATAGCGTTCATTCGACGAGCAGGGGGTAGTCCCGAACCTGGTCCAGCCCCCATAACCGGAGGCACTCCGGGATGATGTGGCGGTCTCACAGTTTCCACAGGAAGTACACGTCGTCTCTTCTTTGGAAGTTTTGCTCTCGCCTGGAAGTAATGAATTAAAAAAGTTTTACAATCAGGGTTTATCATTTTTTTCCCACTTGCATACCTTCAGCAGATCATAGTCAGAGACGGCTCCTCTTAAGTCATTATTTTGAAGAGCGTCACAACTTCCTACTGTGCGTAGAAATATGTATGTACGTTTTTGTGGGTTGGATATGGCTGTAGTTAATCAGCTTATCTGATTGCGTGGCCCAATTATAACAGTCAGTAACGCATTCATATGGCAATCAATTCACGGCATATTACATTTGACTAAATAATTTTAGGAATCTTGATGAGTGCGTAGGTCAAAGCTACTTCAAACAGGGAAAGTTACAGAAGAATCAATAACGTATACCTACCTACCTATGTACTTATGTTTGTCATGAAGAAAGTAAGTGAAAGTCCAACCCTTTCCCTTTGATTGCATGTACATTGTTAAAACCCCGAAATAATGACTGCTTGTAGCTGTTTGCCCGGACATACCTGAGTGAACGTTTCCGAGAAACTTTAATAGAAACTTGGGTCTTTTTTACAGGTTCAATAAAGTTGATTTATTAGGTGAACATTATCTAAAATTATATGGTTCCAAATTCCTTTCTCTGAAATTTCAATTCCGACCACTGTTATTACAGTCTCACAAATGAATGTATAGCGCAGAGTAAGTAAATGTCAGTTTTTATGTGCTGTTCTTCTCAAAACACTTTCTCCCAACTTTTTCCTTTCAGTATACAGTAGTTTATTTTGCACATATCCAACCTCCTACCTAGCTTTCTGTTCATAATAGTTGCTTTTCTAGATCTCTAACTTTCGCCAATGGTTTCGCACTATTTGTTGTGCGTTCACTTTTGAGAACAACACAATCTATATATACATACCTACTAGAAAATGCATAGGAGAGCCACAAAAGCCTCAGAATCATAAAACATTTTTGAATGCTGCTGAATACGCTATTCAGTATTATTTCTCTATTACTATTTGCGTCACAAGGAAAGTTTGAGAGCCGCATATCCTCACGCATATGGGTTGATTGCATGAGCGTAATAATGAAATTATATAATAATGATTATACTTTGATTGTATTCTAATAATGGGCTTTTTCACTGTCTATAATTATTTTAAAGTCTCCCATACCATAAGCAAGTCTAATTATTACAGTGTGTGTTTACTGCAGTAGCATTTTGTGGTTTATTACACCCCACCGTAAAATATCGGATCATTAGAACAATTAAAGTATCCGCATTCCTATTGAAAAGATGCTTGCTTACCTGCGTGTGCGAGTAGTACATGGCAAAGTTGGAGACGATGACGGGAACAGGAAGGGCGATGGTGAGCACTGTAGGTGAAAATACAATGTTGAGACAAGTACATGATAACTATTTGAAATAATTATTATTCTAAACTTACCACCGGCTAGGGCACATAGGGCGCCGACGAACATGCCGATATACGTCTTAGGGGTCATATCTCCATAACCTACAGTTGTCATGGTTACTAGAGCCCACCATAGACCTAATGGAATGCTATTGAAGTCATTGTCTGGGTTTGCTTGAAGTCTCTCGGCATAATACACTAAACTTGCAAATATAACGATGCCCAGCACCAGGAAAAAAACTAGTAAGGTCAACTCCTTCGCCGATGCCCTGAAAGTCTGGAAATAGAAAATAGAAAATAAGATAAAGAACATGAGTTTCCCGGTTATTACGACATGTCATGATACTTTCTAAAAGGGGACTAATTTATTTTAAACTCCAAGTAATTTTGACAAGAGCAACCGTTATCTTGATAGCGAATTATTGTAAAAGTGGGAGTTGAAGGGGCAAACATTGTTCCAAGCTACTTGAGAGCTGAGTGCATATTCTCCAGATTTAAATGGAAACTACTCAAAACTGGCGAGATATTTATGAAAGATAAATTACTCCCAGCTTTTATTAATGATCGCGTGAAAGATTTTCCCTAGTCGTGGCCAGTGTCAGACCCAATAAAAAAGGGGAGCCAAACAAAACCAACCGGTTGCACATGTTGTAATACAAAACTTTATGTATGTTCGGCATGTGGTGGAAAAGTTAAGGTGCATAAAACAGTACATTAGTAGTGATATGATAAGGGCGTGATAAATCCATTGAAAAGCCGCTTTCGCTTATGAGATTTCTCTCGTATTCATATCCCATTATATATGTCTAGGCAGACACCTTTCTCGGAGAAAGGCGTGCATGTTACGAGCCTATGTATCATGATCGCTGACGACGGATTATAGCACTGCAGAGTACTAATCCACTTCCAGTTGGGTAGTAACGAGTAACAACAAGTCGCCCTTGGTCTATCGTCTTGGAATGTTATATGGGGAGTTGACATGAAAGCACTTGAATGGAACACTTTGAAACTGGGGGTTTTCTATATGGCTAAATGGTAAAGTGGTGGTATGGTCCTTACCTGCATGAGTATCTTGAGACCAGAGGAGTGTCTTGTCAGCTTAAAGAGTCGCATGATACGAATAATTGAAAAGAACTCGAGGATATCGGCGTTCTCCAAATGAGACGCGAATCTTTGAAGAATTAGGTCGACATAAAAGGAGAGTGTGGCAACATAGTCGATAATATTAACGGAGGCGCGAATGAATTGACATTTGTTTGGTGAACATATAAAACGTATAAGTATCTCCACAGTGAACCATGCGTTGCAAACGCATTCGATGTAGAAAAAGGCTTCATGTGCGTTAGTGCCCTTCTGCAAATTGAAAACAAACAAAACAAACAACAATTAATTAGCAATTATAGTCAGTACATTTATAGTACAATTATAGTATTATGTGAAGTAAATAGTCAAGTAATGAAATAATAATAAAGATGTGGATGTAGTTTAGTAGTAATAACCTAGTACTTATAATGCATTTGCTAACATAGAAAGTGCTGTTTAAAATTTTACCTTATCCAGTGTCCAAGCAGTCTCATTCCGAGATGTATTCACAGTGATATTCTTGATCACGGGTACCCGCATGTCCGGGTGGGTTTTCAGGCAAAATGACAAAATTGAAATACAGATGAAGAACACGCTCACGATTCCTATTATCTGTGGGAAAACCATTCAAATAAAACTCGATATTAGCATTTAGTTTGCGAACAAACCACCTACTTGAACAAATAATCGACTTCTTCACGCCACCACCCCCACATTTTACTCCTATCGCAAAATGTCACAGTAAATCATATCATATGTATATATCATATCCGTACTTTGGCAGAATTAGATGAGTAAGGCTCGTCAAACAGAGACCACAGCTTAGGTTTGACCCTTTGCCACCAGGATACATTTCCGGACATGTAGTCATCTTCAAAACCGAATTTTCTCGCTAATTCCTCGTCTGAAGGCTTCTCCGTGTCCAAATCCAGCCGATCTAAAACTGCCAACGTTTCCTGAGTATCCCGATGCTGTCAAACAAGGAGGATTTAGTGTTAATCAATTTTTAAACAGGAATACAGACAGATCACTAATGGCTTATCTATATATAGGCTTTCCAGGTGATGCCTCTGCGATAAATTAAAGCCCCATTTGGCATCCGCAAATATGTGGTATGGTAGTTTGGCATTTAGTATTGGGTAAGAGGGGTTTACATAATAATCATTTGCGTCAAATCTGCTGACTCTGATATTTTCTCGGATTTATTCATTCACCTACACACAAGAGTGGTTATTGAAACCCGTTTCCCGTCTATTATGAAAACAAAGCTGGTCCGCCTTTTTTTCCTTCTAAAATATCAGTTTCATTCATCACCGTATCCTGTTTTCCCGACCGTTAAAGTCTGCGAATTGCAGACGAGAAAGCGTCTCGTTACTACGCTTCTTTCAGTTGGATGGCTAGATGTGGAGAACCACTGAGATGAGAAATGAAATATTAGAAAGTCCTCATTAAAACGCAAGTATATCAAATCCTTACTCAGCCTTTTTTTTAACTTTTTACAGACATGTTTAAATATGGGATGGTATATATGTATGTAGTCTACTTTCAGATATATTTTTAATCCCTATTCTTCAGGTCACATTATTCTGCTAAGGACGGAGAGGGAAAGTTAATACTAAATTGTTGAAAAGATTTTTAATGGCTTTTTATACATAAGGCTGAGAACTCATTATGCACAACTTTCATTTCCATGCCCCGTTTCCCTCATTTATTCGAGAAAAAGTTGTATGCATAATTCAATTACGCACGGTAATGAAAATAGGAAACTGGGATAATGAACGTATGTAGATGTATATAATTCATAATGAATCTAGTTATATCAATTGACGTATCCATCTCTAACATAACTATATAAAGATATCTTCCATAGCTGAAAGTAATTTTGCACATTTCGTCTTCATAATATTGACAGGAAAGGGGGAGATACGAAAATGATGGAATATTTTATGGAAAATTTTCCTACACCCAAAATACCAACAATCCTAACTTACTTACTCAAGTCTATGAACACATATTCATCGAATTGTTTATTATTGTTAGGCTATCTGTATACCTGGGTGTAGGTCATCCAGCAACAAGGCTCCACTTGGTTCGAATCAAGACCCCAAAACTCCAGCTCTTCCTCAAAGAGAGGGCCGCACACATCTGTAGGATAGTGAAGCTTCCCCGTTCGGTAGTAATTCAGCACCTGTTTATTACCCAATCCAATGAGCTCATTTCAATTTACGATCCTCCATAACATAATACACTTACAGCATCACATCCTGCCAAATTATTATGAACTGACAAATCCAAGCAATAGCGGAGCCATACATGCGTGGGAGAAAATATGCATTACAAAGTAACGCCCATGTCGGCGGAAATGTGGTATTTTACTAACGACGCGATGAAATATGTTAAGCCTTGCTCAAAATGTCAAACTTCATAAGTTGTAACAGACAGATGAAGTGGAAGCAAAGCAGGCGTCCGCAACTGAAACCATAGTAGTCGGGAGTCAAAATGGGAAGTGGTAGCTTGAAAAAAAATCAGCTTTCTACAAGTAGCAGGGACATCCTAACGGTGCAATGAAAGCAGTACTTGTAAAGCCATAAAGTAAAATTCACGAGTATTGGGCAACGAACGTCAAGGCTTCAGGAGCCAGGCTCCATAAATGTGACGGAACAGTTTTTATTACATTTCTTATTTCGTCTGGAAGTGGGAACGGGATGAGGGATGATCATGTTTGCTCAACATACATGCATGTTTCCAATCTATGTATCCCTTCTTTATACGTAGGTATATGACAGGTCGATAATTTGATACAAATGATGAGTGCGGCTCTACAACACGTCATTTTTCACTAGGAACTCTGTTCCTGATGACGGGACGTGATAGCCGTAAATAGTTCATAAAGTACAATATTGGATTCGATCAATGTTCTAGTTAAAATCTATGTTTACTTTCACCATCAACCATTTGGTTCCGGTCTTATGAAAGGTTTGCAGCCCACAGAAAGTTTGGCTTGTTAACTGGAAAGTATTAACTTTTCGAGCAGGTCTTGGTGGAAAACAAATAAACAACTGAGAATTTACATCTTTTACGGTTTTTTGGCTTTTTGCGAAGTTAGTTCTATTTTTCTGAGGAAAATGAACGCACACAGGCACACAATCTTATTTACGACAAGTTAAAGCTTCTGTTGTTATTAGGTTACCTGTGGCCTTTTACGCGTGATCTGCTTTCGTCAAAATACTTTATGAAGAGCTATATTGGTAATATATGTGGTTTCCAAAATGGGATCATCATCTTTAACTTTCAGTGGGGGTAACTAATAATAAATAACTTCCCATCCCATATACATATGTATGTTATATTTAATTTCCTTCAGTTTAAAACAAACTTGTTTTCCCAAAAGCGGAAACATGGAAAGGGAGTAACTAGCTATACCATTGTAGATAGATAGAATTTGGGTTTGAACCCCCCCAAAAAAGTAAAAACTAGTGAAGCTCTTTAGCTGTCAGAAATCTTGCGAAAACATCTTCCATGACACATTACATTACATATCCCCAGTGCTCTGGGAATTTTTTTTCGCGAGCTATGAGACTTGGAAGCAGAGTGTGAGGTATAAAAAGTGAAAGAAAATATCCTGTACACAGATGAATATAATAAGCAGCTTAAAACTTAAAACAGAAAGGGGGAAAAGCTGGAACCTCTTAAAACAGATATGCATACATTATATTATGATATGATATAAGGATATGGACCTATTTTTATGCTTTGGAAACAGGTCTAAAGTATTTCAGACCTTTACTAGGTATTGTTTAAAGGAATGGCTCGTTATAAGCAAGGAGTGTGAGTGAAAGAAGGAAATGGAAGGAACTTAGGGTATGCTCTGATACTTTTTTGCTTTTAGGGTTACACTTCGTCAACGGAGTATTTTTGTTCATAAAACTCCTGAGGCTTCCAACACTCGAGTCCCGTAAACAGAGCTATAGTGTGATTGGACCACGCTTAGTTGATCTGTGTAAAGGAAGGATGAAGAATGACTAGTTTCTGGCAGAGATATATCGGTTTTGAAAGAGGCTAGTCCCCCGCATCCCCAACGTATACGTTTTTAGCGACCGGAGGAGAAGAGGTGAAATCCGTTGTAAAAAAAGTGTTACAAAAAATTTCTCATGCGTTTCTCTGTTTACAAACATGTACGGAAAAAGGTCTTGCCCTCTGCATAGCAGTCTCGGTGATTTGATAGCTCCCCTTCTATCTTCTCATCTCCGACTTTATGAATCTACGGAAAGCAATAAATGAAGGAAAAGTTGTGTGTTCGGGATTTGACATACGACATACAACTGTTTTAGTGGCTTCCAAAAAACCTTTTAAAAAGTTTACGCGGAGGTGTAAAAAGCCATGTTGAAAGGGATCATAAAATTAGTGTTATGGCTTTATCATATCGGTAAAATGAAAAGGATGTTTTAAGCTGCTGATGGGATTATCAAAGGATGGGTTTCACTCGAAATTGTATTAAATGTAGCTACACAGATTTTTCTGAATGAAAAGGGTTTTCACATTTTAAGACACATTTTGCAATGAGCTATTTAAATTAAAAATATATAAGCAAAAATTTAGCCTACATCCAACTACGAGCAGTTACATTGGGAAATAAGATGTGCACAGATAGAAAGATTTAAATGAACATTTTAAATTTTATAATTGTAATTCGTGTAATATCGAACCTACCTGAGCAAAGACTCCAGGATGTCTATCAAAAAAGTATTCATTGAGAATCGGGTCGTAGTTGGCAAGGGCTTCAGTGAGACGGGACAACCTTGTTGCTGGGATCTTTTTAAGAGTTGCCTTATACGTCTCATGACGGATTCCTCCGACATTCAGAACGACTCGGTTCTCTGCGTCCATGTTCACATTCATCCTTACCAATTGTCATGAACCTGAAAACAGAAATATTATACATCATCTCGTAATGAATGGTAGCAGTACGAGCACAACTCACTGAATTCATACTTCAACCCAAAATGAGAGTCCTCTTTAGGTATCAAATTACTTGTCATAGTAATGACAACTCTTCACTAAAAGTTCAAATATCACCAAACTCGAGTTTAACAGGAACATGCATAGAAACATAAACATTCTACCAAAAAGTGTTGGCTTGCCGCATGGTCTGAGGAGGTTTCAAATTCATATGTAATGTTAATATTGCATGATCTGCGTACATTTGCATTCCCAGTAAACTATTAACGGTTCCATGTGTCAAGAGTTCATGATGAAAAAACGGCGGTAAATAATATCGAGACTACGCCTACCTCGTGACCATGTTCATCATTAATGACAAACACATTTTTAGGTCATTCGGGTTAAGTCTTAGATCTTCATCTAACTTGAACGGTTCATTGATATTTTCTTCTCTGCTACAATTTGATTAATATTTTTTCTCGCATCGAAGGTAAATACATGCATGTACATATTATCATGTTTGCCAAAAAAAACAAATGTGCCATAATTGTGAAAGGTCATGCATAATGCTTTGCCTATCAACCACGGCTTCACAAGATCCACCACAAAAATGCTCAGTTTTGACAATATGATGATGATTCCTTCCTGTAAACCATTATTGTGATTTCAAGAAAAAACATTCACATTAATGTAAACATCCTATCTTTAGAGTTTCTATCAAAAAACGCGAACATCATCATCAACCCATCATCCCAGCTTGCTTCAAACCTAAACAAAGTCCATATCAGTAGCAAAATATTTTGGTTGAAATACGTTAACCGGGTAAAATATATGAGCTTTCAGTTACGCTTCATGCATTACTCTCTCCAGACCATTGAAAGGGAAACTGATATAAACAGATTCCATTTCTTTTTTCTCTACTCCCTATCATTGCATATTACGATACCCCGCGACCTATTTGCTTTGTAGGCGTAGGTACATACATT
The DNA here is from genome assembly GCA_034696885.1 of Lepidocyrtus paradoxus. NCBI lineage: Eukaryota > Metazoa > Arthropoda > Collembola > Entomobryomorpha > Entomobryidae > Lepidocyrtus > Lepidocyrtus paradoxus. Next base: position 4,416 of record JAQGAH010000245.1, on the reverse strand, counting down.
AATCGAAGAGATGAAAGATCCAGGTCTATCAGTTTAGCTACTGCCTACGTATATAGATTATTTCTCTGTAACAAGGGCAAAAAAGCCCGAAAAAGGGGGTAAATGTTGTTGATAATCTATCTGTTTTCTGTCGGTTTCCTGTAAAGAGGAGGGGAAAAAATCGGCTTAATAGTTTTCTACTTTCGTGCTGTAAGTAATATACTCTCCTCCACAAAGGCACTATTTCCGTGATCGTGAGCACATATCGGTAAAACAAACCATAAGTATTTGTAGAAATCGAGATAAGCACCATCCTTGCATTTTTACTTCAGAATGAGAGTGGCAGTTTTTTTATGGGTTGGATGGATGGAATATGATAGCTGAACATGCAAAGCCTTATTGACTTGACAATCTTTATTCAATGATGTATAACGACATGCAACATGAGGGCCTGTAAGCCAAAACTACCGTATGAGGAGCAATATCGTAATCCAGCATTCTACCCAAGCCCATGTCCTATCGGTCGAGTCGCCCATATTCCGCTTTGTTTGCCGTCATAAACTTATTGTCATATGCCGTCATCGCATCGTCATGATATGTCATTTCAATAGTGTACGTAGGTACACTGTGGAGATAGATGCTTATATAATGTGATGCAAACATCATAAAAAAACTGGACATCAAGGCATGCCGAGAATGGGATATGATATGACAAGGCACACCAAGGAAAAACGGAGGGTGGACAACGAACTTGAAACATAATCATAGTCGAAAAAAAAGAAAGTTCAGTTTTGTAAAAAAAACTCCAATGCAATGCATCCAACAGCCCCGTCCCATCCCGTGCGTCCGTCCCTAAAGTCCCGTTTGCCATCGTCTCGCAGTTTTTTTTTCTCCAGGTTACTTATCTACATCTAATATATGCTGGTATTGCTGGTGTGTCTCCATACTACGGAGACGTCCTGAGTGGACAATATCACGACAGTTATCTAAATTTCAAAGCATGAATTTTATTTCCACATGAACGTTAGTTGAAATAGTGCACAAGCTGTTGCCAGTTAATACCGTACGTTATCTACATTATATGACAGCTCTCCCGTAAGAAAACGGGTAATATTTGACTGTGACAAGGTTTTTGTAGATGGGTGCCATGACTGTTCTGTCCTTGTCTACAGATTCGTATGAAACTTATGTAGTTTCTCCGATGGCTGAATAGTTTTTTCCCCCTGTTTTACTACCAACCACCACCACCATTCGCCCTAACTATATAAATATACCACCTACCATGGTAAGACCAAGGAGGATCTAGATGAATAAGGAAGAAATAAAAATTCAGAGCTATGGAAAACTTTTTCAGACTTCTGCTTTTCCTTGTCGCTTTGCTTTAGGCTAATGGTGAGTGACTGCTACGTGAAAGCAGTTTATAATATGTAGTACTATATAACTGTGAACTTAGGTATTAAGCTAGGTCTATAAACTCCAACTTTTGTACTGTTCTCTATTTACTGTATATTGTACATGTCTGCATTTGATATGAATCCATTATAGAATAAAAAAATGTGTTTTGGTACGTTTATATGTACGAATGAGAAAAGATATTTCTTCCATTGTTTTTTAGAACAAAGCATACGAGAAAGTTAAATTCTATACAATATTACTTTACTTTAAGGCTTCGCTGGTTTCGTGTGTTTCTAACTGAAATAACGCGAGAAAAGTATTTCCGTGGGTAGGGACATTTACATTTTTTCCCCTCGACAGGAAAGGGAAGGAAACGCAAAATGGAAATACCTGAAAGATCTGATTAATGCTGTTTCCAATATTCCAGGAAAAAGGATGTGGGAGAATGGGCATAAACATAAAAATTTATTTCCCTTTACAAAGCAAAAGAGATTATTTGTAATTGTAGGGAAAAGCAATTCAGAATTATCAGTAATCGAATCAGCCATCATAAGCTAGATATGTATTGCTCCACCTTTACATAATTGTAGCCCCGAGAAATTCTTTTGTTCTGCGGTAACATTTTAGCACAAAAGGAGAAAGTTGGACGTATTGGAAATGAGTCTAAAATCTGAAATGCCAGTGCAGCGATATAAAAGCTGGGGAGACGTAACTAGTAACTAGGCACTCGTTTTTGCTGCTGATGACAAAACTCAATTGATAAATTAGCTCTTGGACTACATAAGTAAGTATGTAAATTGCAAAAGCTACTTTGCAACCACTAATGCTCAAAACTTTTGGCACTGCCACTCCAAAAACATCCGTTTCATGAACAATGGCCGATATTGTATTCCAATCCAATTACCACCACCAGCATATAACTTTCAACTAAATAGTGAAGTGAAAGACTGGTGCTTATAAACATGCGTGAAACCACAAGGTATTTTAATCCAAATATCAGGATATGGTGACTTTCGTTTTCCTCTCAAATATTAGCATAGCCTTTTGACTTGGTATATATTTATGTTTGTGATATGACATGGTAGACTGAAGAAAGATGGAAAAGTAGAGTAAAAGTGTATTGTTTCCGTGTAACGAAAGAGTCTGTTTAGCACAGCTCAAGTTGCCAACAGCAAGTACCGGCCTACTGCCAGAGGAAAGAATATTTCTCAAACAAAAGCTCATTTCCTACTAAAAATTACTTTTACAATATTAGATTACCGAAACCCACAATTAGGCTTTCTCTCGTCACGGAGTGAAAAATGGTGTCGTGTGCATATTAAAAATTTCCATTTGGGGACAAAATGAGAATTCTAGTCACGTTCAAATAGACAATGAATAATGTTTGATTTCATGTATTGCGCAATCTTTAATACTCCAAATTAGCATGTAGTTAGATTGGTGTTTGGTGTGTACTCATCCAAACTTTTACTGTTGTAGCTATTAAAGATTCATGGAGAAAGTAAAAATATAATTCCTACTATCACGTACATAGTACTTTTAAGTTTGACTGTTACTGCATAGTTGAACAAATTGTTGTTCTGTCATAGATTCCATCAAGAAACTACAACTATTACTAGAAATCCCATTTATCCCCAGCCATTTGAAAACACAATTATCAATTGAAGTCAAACTAAAGTTGCTGGAAAGGTATTAAATATTATCTCGCAATTAGAAATGTAGGTATGAAGTTGATTTCCTTTGACTAGTCAAGAATCAAACAATTGGACTTTAACATTTCTCCAGCTTTAGTTGGAGTGTACTATTTTGACGCATCATTTAATTTTTTTATACTTAAGTATGCTGGTATCATTATCAGATGATTCGAATACATTGCTTGTGAGTAAATTGTTAAAAATAAATATTACTCATTACCACCTAATTTTATTACTTTTATAAACCCACATTTTAAGATTAGCTCGGTTCATAAAGGAAGCTTTAGCATCCTATGACATTGCATAAATCGTGTAGCACTTACATAACCCATGAATACCCACATTTCTCAGTTCTTCACATTATGTTTGAGGAGAGGGTGGGTCCGAAAACGAAGTGTGGTGCCTACACACAGGAAGTGGAACATATGGCACGGGTTATATTTACTGTCAAGAGAGCAATAATTTTCCAAGATGGATTATGGAAACCATTCTCAACAGCTTTCCCGAGTCTTTTTTTCTTTCTCTACTTGATGCCGTTCCTTTTCGTTTCCGAAGAACTGCTTATGCAAACACGATCCCAGATTACCTATAACTCTTCTCCCACTACTGCTTACCTATTTACATTATCCTCATATACGCCAGTCATATATATAGTCCTTATAAGTTTTATACTGTTGATAAATAATAAAACAACGAGCTCAATCTTGCCTTCCTTATTAACGTTTCACACAGGTGAAATGCTACAACTTCCAACAGTTTTGTAGGAAACGTCATGTCACGTCATATCAAAGAAATTTAGTGGTTGCTCATGTCGTCATAAATGCAGTTCCCCCCACAAACTATAAATAACCCAGATCTAACAATCTAACGCCAGATTTAGGGATAATAGGAAAATCCCAACTCAAGGCAGCGCACTGGAGCAGCGCTCTATTGGAAAAATAATAGCGTGTCATTGCTAACTTATGCAAATTGGATATTTTGTATCCCATTTTAGGCCCTGTGAGTCTGCGAGAGCAACAGCAAAGAGGCGGCGTGATAGATCCTATTCCATAATCCCACCTACGCTACGTCACCAGAAAGTTTTCGGTAATGCATAAAATTTATCATATCGTCATTATATGAAATGAGCTAGTGTACCTTCATACTTTTCAAGGAATCTCTGTTGGAAAGGAGAAGTTCATTTATTCACTACATATATCATATCCCGCTCCATTCCCAACCGCTTTCCAAATAGGCGTCCCACATATAGCGGGAGGAAGTGTGTAAATGCCGAGTCTGTAACATATAATCCGGGGACAAAAAATCCAGTGACAATTCACCTCCGACAAAAAATCCGGGTGACAGAAAA